>JABJVR010047624.1:0-27064 GCA_025773905.1 Chitala chitala
CAAAGACATGCAGGTTAGGTTGATTGGTGTGTCCAAATTGCCTGTTGTGTGTGTGTGTGTGTGTGTGTGTGTGTGTGCCCTGTGGTGGGTTGGTGTGCCCTGGGATGGGCTCCAGGCTTCCCCATGACCCTCACCAGGAATAAGCGGTTAAGATAATGGATGGATGGCTCCCTACTACTTCTGGTACTATGCCCTTGTGCTCTTACTATCAAAAGTTAAGTGTGTGTTAAAGTTAATGCCAGTGCTCTTGCTAAACATCTGATTGGTAGCATTTTCAAATGATCTGACTGGTAATATAAGTTCATTGTTTTCATTAAGATTTCCCATAATTTAATCAGTTTAATTTTTTAGTCTTCATTTTACTATGTAAATTCTGCTGCATCTCCCGTCAAACAAAATATGTAAATTCTGTATTTAAATTTTGTGATATGAGAAGTAAATTACATTTATATGCTACAGCTTTCACCAGCTATCTACCAATCACAAGAAAAAAAGAAAAATAAATTATATTCTGAACTACTGAAAATACATTTTTGAATCCTAGACATTGTTGTCCCTTAAATTACATTTTAAAAAATTAAATGTAGCTATTGCATAAAATTACATGGGCACATTTCAAATATTTGCATTTACAACAAAGCACAATACATTCAGTATGCTATACAAAATACTTTCTGCAACAACATATTCCTCCAAAGAATAAGGGTTCAGTTTTCATCCCATAGTTTCAAAGCTTATGATTTACAAAACCACAAGTTTTCCTTGTTAACTAAATACCCATAAACACTTGCCTACTGGTTGTCTGGTTAATATTTTAATTAGTGAAGCACATGCAACTTAGTACAGTGTGTCCTGAATAAAAACGACTGACAAAATTAAAAGGCTTAGGTTTGACAGAGAAGTGTTCTAAAAAGGGTTTCTTCACCCGGGTCTGATAATTGACTGAGCGACGCATCACACAGCATTATAAACCCCACCTATCGTAAAAACATATGCGGTTTACGCGTTTTAGAAACCACTCAATTCCAACCCAGGAAACACTTTCAACTGGCAATGCAAATTAGCCACGTGTATATATAAACCAAAGCTATCCGCTTTTGACACAACCTGTGGTTCGCTTCAAAGTACCAGTGTACAGTATACGCATATTGCAAACATATTTCTATCTGGACTCTAGGTGTCGTTTTTCTATTTTCTTCCAAACCATTCGTACTACCGCTGTAGACCTTTTCATGAAGATTTTTTATACTAACTCCCAAAATCTTCGAATAAATGTGTATACGAGCGTTTCCCGTTTATTTATTTTTTAAATATATTTTTAATTTAGTTTTTTTTTTGCTCTTCCTTGCTGATGATCTCTGCCCTCTTTTATGCCGAACCCCTCAGTTGAGTATGTGTGGCAATTTGTCTTAGTGTTGCCTTGTTCTACTTCCTTATTGCATCATTTATCTGTTTGACTGTACTTAGTTGTTCCTTATTTGATTTGGTTGTGTTTGATTCCTTGCCTTTCATGTTTCCAATATGATCTGTCTGTAACCTGCACTTAAGATTGTTTTCCTCTTGAGCTGAGTGCATGGTTACACACCTATCTGCTATGTACCTTTATAAATATGTTTACCCCTTGATGTTATGCTGTTAAAGAATTGCATCTTCATAGCTGCCGATGGCTGTAACAAAGATAATTATAATCTAGATTAGCATGCTTGTACTTCTATGGTTGGTTTCACACCAAGAAACCTCTTCATAAAGAGAATTATAGATTCTGTCACCTCCTATTTGTGTTAAACTATTCAGTCAGAATTTTATCAGTTGAAAATTTGTTGTATTGCAGCCTTTCTGTCTGTCCCTGTTCACTGACATCTTATATTTATTTATTCTGTGGATATGTTTGTCCAAAGAATATTACAGTCCAAATGTATAGGTATTTATTTTGTATTTTCATCACTTTATCTAACCAGATTTCAGATTTCCCCTAAAGTCCTTATATTCCTATTATATTATCCTTCTAAAATGTAGATATTATCAACCCTCACTCTGTGCTATTGGTTTTTCTTGTGTCTGATCCACACTTCCTGTTTTCACATTTACAGGCAAGACAGGATTGGTTGTATAGGCTTTAAAAACATAGCAGTGTATGGCAAAATGATGTATCTTGGAAATTGTATAAAGATCATTTTGCATAGTGTAGTGGTCACACATTATTGGTCCAATGCTGAGGAAAGTTGATTTAGTAGCCTGGTGGCTCAATGGGTGGGGTATCAGGCTGGGATACAAAAGTTTCCCAATTCAAATCCCAGCCCACTCACAACATGCATTCCTAAGCAAGACACTCAGTGCTGGCTCCCCAGGCACCAAAAATGACTGCCCACTGCTTCCCTAAGGGAATGGGTTAAATGCAGAGAATGAATTTCCCTGTTGTGGGACTAATAAGGGGATAATATTTTTAAATAATAAAAAAATAAATTAGCTCCATCTCAGGGCTGCTATTTTTAGTCTTCATTTTGCATGCAAAGGGATTATTATTATTGTTGGGTATAAGGGTTGTCTATTCTCCCTCTTGCTTTCTGTTGAGTAGCATGGCCCACGTTGTAATTAAATGTCCTTATGTCTGAGGTAATACAAATATAAATGGAGCTCATTTAATGAATTCACCACTTTTATTTTAATTCATCGATAAAGTGTGTGTCCTGTATTTTGTTGATTCAACTATCAAATCTCTCAAAAGGGAGGGGAAAACACATTACAATATGGTAGAAACTATACTGTGAACAGTTTTAAGTCCTTTTAACTTGTAACATGGTGTTTTCATCACTGTGCACAGAGGAGCACTAGACACACACTGTAACACTGTGCACAGAGGAGCACTGGACACACACACTGTATCACTGTGCACAGAGGAGCACTGGACAAACACACTGTAACACTGTGCACAGAGGAGCACTGGACACACACACTGTAAAACTGTGCACAGAGGAGCACTGGACACACACACTGTATCACTGTGCACAGACCTACATATTATAGTCTATATTTGATTGCCTCATTACTTTAATGTAGTGGCTCTGGTGGCTGTTAAACCTCGTCACCTCAATTCATTTCCTTGCATCCTAGTGGATAAACTAGACACTTTGCTCAGTCTTGTTTATCCACCAGGAAAGTTAAAAAGTACGCAAGATTCTAAAAGTTTGTTCTGTTTAACTTACCATAAGTCGAATGGTCTCGATGTGTAACTATATGACCGCTTTTGATCCGCAAATCGTAGCGTGCAAGTTGTCTAGTCCCGCAAAGGCACCAGATAAACCCCCCCTGTTGCTGGACGTTTATATCGTTTGACATCGAAACAGTTTGTCAAAGTTCTCCACACAATCAGCGTGGAAGTTACAGTTTATATTCAAGAAAAATTGATATTTGTAATGCTAGAAAGAAAAATACATTTTAAAGTACGTAACACAAGCGCAATTCTTAATATTTGGTGTTACTTTATGGTGTGTTAATTTCAACATTTCAAGTACGCAATAAACAGTAACATTCGGTTTATTTGTAAAACTGGTCTTTTCTCTATAGTATATGACGCAAAGAGATTAACAAATGCGCAAGCACCCAGCAGACATAAAACGTTCAAATAACGTTAGCTAAACGTTTAGAGGTGTTTCTGATATTATTTGGTCCCTAAACAAGGCTAAATGAAAGAAAACTGTGAATCGATATTAACAACGAGGTTATAGTTCGTTCTTCAAGGCAAAACAAGTGTGTGTCCACCACTGACAGCTTAAGGAGAAAAGAATCTTGTCTATACGTCAGTGCTGTCAAAGGTGTGTATTGTTGCCATATATTATGGCAACTAAGGGTCGGCACCCATTTTGAACATATTGATAACATTTTATTCTATAGCTTCAGCAACTGGTCGTCATTACGAAGGGCTGACAGTTTGTTTGTGGCACTCTTTGTGTGGTACGTCGTAGCAATGAATTATTTACACAGACTAACATAATTACCGCAGCACTGTGGCTCTCGACCCCCGCTGGTGCTCTAACCTGTTTTCATCAATCGTAAACTGGTGGTCGACGGGCAGCAAATTTTCTCTCGTCTCCGGCAGGGTGCCACGCTTTTCTCTTCACAAGGGGAAATTTCAGAATAAAGGAAATGCGGAATTATCGGTTATACATTGAGGTTTAATTTGGAAGAAGAGAATAGAGAACATGGGAGAACCAACATCACTTTGGGGTAAATACATCTTTAATGAATACTTCTCAATTTGGCTGTAGTTTAGAGACGATGGAGAGCTTGCGTTTAGAGAACAGATTTTATGGATTGTACAAGTATAGCACCTGTGGCTTTCATTAGTATCGGAATCGATTCCGGTGAAATCTTAGTAGTTATGTAGCTTGGTGTACGTCTAAATTAAATAGTTTTACTGTATATCATTTGTATAAACATTGACATATTATGCTGGTAAGTGTATAGTAATCAATTATGTAAATTACGCAACTAAAGCAAATATTTATTGCTTAGAGTATAATAATTAAACTTTCGCAATTGCCCCTTATTGAAGTTGTTGAAATATTGTGACCTTTAACGTTGAATATAATACTCAATATATTCAACGCTGTCTGAGAAAGAAGATTTTATATGTGGACGGCAGTTTAATTTTGTATTTTAATAGCAGAGATATTTCAAGCAACATCTACTTTTAAGAGACTGTTATTTTTGTATAGCTGCGTTACTCTTTGCATTAAAATAAAGCATGCAATGAATCACTTTGACTTTAAATCTTTCTAAAATTCGGTCTTTACACCTGACCTCCGCCTGCGCGGAACAGGAGTTTGAAATTTTCAAGGTTATACATTCTCGTGGGTTTTGAACCTTACAGTTATTTGAGAAATATTTCATTGAGAGAAAAAGCGCTGCGCACAGTTGTCTTGCTATTTTTAAATTTTAAGAATCCAGCTATGCTTTACGTTCTTAGGCTTACAGCTACGTTTTGTCACGCGGGTTCGCATCCTCTTCTCAGCTGTTTTTCTATGCTGTGCAATTTAAATTAACGGCACTCGGTTATTACATTTGCCCTTAGCAACTGTACACTGATCATCGAGACTTGGTGATTTCTCAAACAGAATCAATGCATTTAACTGTGATCGAAATGCAAGGAATTTTGCTTGTGTCAAACTACGTAAGACAGGATGGAAACAAATTTAAAAGAGAATGTCATTAGTTTGATACTTTTATTATGGTTAATGAACGAGCTAAAATGTAGTCTTAGCGGAGCGAAGAGTGTATCTGTTGGGGGATTTAAAATTGATTAGTTATTGGATAGGAGACTAATTAAATGCAGTTCGAAAGACCTAAGAGTAGGACAGATCATTTACTTCCACAGTTTGGCATCTCTTTCCTATGGAGCTCCAAATTCTGATCTCTGCCATTTCCTATTGTAAGGAGATGTACGGGTGGCAAAAACAGCAGTTGTAGAAAAAGCAAGCAGTCACTATACTGGTTAGAGTCACAGGGACACATACTGCTAAATTCACAAAACAGCAAATGCACTATACATTGATGCTAAAGGTGTGTATTACAGGGCGTGTGACATTAGAGATAAGACTCCAAAGAGTGTACACACTGTGGACTGAATAAATGCTTTTTTTTGTTTTCACGTTTCATACAAATTAATTGACCATTTAACACACCTCAGACACAACGCAATTAATAATCTCTATCACTTTATTTAAATTCTAAGTTGATTTTATCCGGCTTTTATTAAAAATGAAAAAACTTACATTTATTCTTAACTGGGACGTTAGCTAAACGTTTAGAGAACGTTAGGAACGTTTAGCTAACGTTATTTGAACGTTTTACGTTTGCTGGGTATACACACTACACACTTTTTGTGGTATTGGAGATAAGTCACTTAACTCTACCAAGGTCACTCAAACCTACAGTTTTCATGATCACACACTCCACTGAGCCTAGTGCTGCCTGCTGTTCAGCCAGCGTAAAGGAAATAGGTGAGCATAGCCATTAGCATACTGACAGTATAGCATGTTGGAGTCAGCGCAACACTTTTTTATGACCACTTGGTTGTTATGATGTCGCTGTGTACACATGAGATACGGATTCATCTGTTTGCTCTGCACCCTTAATGTACCCAAACTACATAGTTAACTGTGTGGCTCAAATAGGCAGAGGGCGAATATGCATTAATGTTTAACTAACACTGATAAAGCTGAAATTACCTGTTGACATTATGGTGCTTTGTGTAGTATGGCATCCAATTACCTTTTGACACAGGTATACTCAAAGGACTGTTTTGTTTTAATATTAATTATATTAACAGTAAAATCCATCCATTCGTTCATTAATTTGCTTGTTCAATGTCTGTCCCAGACATCATAGTGCAAAAGTTAGGGTCTACCTTGAAAGGGCCATCAGCCCATCAGAGGGCAGTCACACACACCACAATAAGCAGTAAATTATTATTTTTTTGTGTTACTAAGATGAAATATAAATATTTAGTGATAATTTGTAAGATTTTGAGCTGCATGCCTCACACAATGTACGGTATTTTATGTCATTGTCTTAGTTCATCATTTCAAGATTTTTTACCTGTCATGGGAAACAAGCCAAGGTGTCCTTGGTATTGACACCAATAACCCTAATGCAAATATAATAAAAGAGGTGGTTAATGGTAAAAGTAATAAAACAAAACACAAGAATAAAAACTGTAAGACAGAAATGCAGAACACTGAAACTACAAGTGAGAGATCCTAACTCAGGTTTGCCTAACTCAAAACACCTGCTCTGAAAACAGCATCATTACTATGGTCAAAACGTCTAAACATTCATGATGAAATAACGCATAACAAACCTTTCGCTATATCTAATAACTTATGGAAACAGCTGAAGTGCAATATTAGGGATTGTAATACCTAGTCCTTTTCTGAATCTTTCCACTAAGCCTGCCTTTTCCATTATTACATGGTGCACTTTTAAAATATTATGTGGATAGTGTTTTACGTATTTGGTTGTTCATTTTGGTGGAAGTCTGGCAATATATGGATAATCCTTAATCATTGTCTTGTACTGTATTTGGATGGTCAGCAAATACATGCGTTCTGTGAATGGCTGAGATTAAAAAGTAGAATCACAGGTTGTGTTTACGTGGACCCTGATATTCCACTTTTAAATGGAGTAATGGATCATTCGGAATAAACATGCTTCATGTAACCACCTCAATCATAACAGACTGACCGAATTCAGCTCAATCCAAATGAATTTTCCGTCCGGATAAGAGGGGTGGTGTAAACCTTTAGGAATCTGATCATTTGAGCATGTAAACACTTGAAACGATCGTTTTCCTCTTGTTGGAATAAGTATACTCTTTCTGCACAGGCTTGTCCCACTTGGGGTTAACATGGCGACAACAAAGCAAAACTGGTCTGTGGTGGATACTACTTATTGGTTGGAAACTTTAACAGAACTGATACTGATGAACTGATGAAAAGTTTAACAAAGCCAGAATTTATGTCAAAGTGGGCAGAACCACTTTGCGGATGTCACAAAAGTTTTATTCTGATTAAATGCTCTGAGCATGTAATCGCACATTGTATCGGATTAGAGTCCACGTAAACAGTTAAACTGGAATGTTTAATCAGAATGATTTCAATCCGATTGAAGAAAACAATCTGCTGACAGGTCACACCTACAGAATTGTTACAGTAATATGCCAGACTAGAACAAATACAGGAAGTAGAAAAAAGTCATAATGGAATAATGAGTTCATCTAGAACAAAAGTATGTTCCTCGATGCAGTGGTGATTGTGTGACTGAAAACATGAGACATAAAAAGGAAAACAAAACATCATTCTGATGCACTTGTGTCTCAATTACTTACGCGCATTCATTAAAAAAGTAAGAAATTTAATAGAAACGTGATTCATAAAAATTTTCGTGGATCGATGTAGCAGGATGTAGAGAAGAATGTTTAAAAATTATTTTTAGATTTCAGTTTGTTGAAATCTCAGAGCTCTTGGGAGGAAGTATCAACATGTTTATGGATCCAGGTTGATCATTGACAGTTCATCTGGGGTTCTGTTTGCATGGTCTAATGGAATATACTGCCCTCGGGGCAAATTCATTTCCACACCAGCAGAGTTCGGTGGCAAGGAAGCCTTGTAATATTAAAAGGGATTGCAGGATAGTTCAGTACAAATATGTTTTAACTACTGAAAAGTTGAAAAGAATTTTAAGTTTTAAATTTGTTTAAAATGTGAGCAAAACAGCCTCACAAAGAGTCTTCTCTCACATGTTGATGCTGCAGTTCCCTTGATGCTGTTGAAACAGAACAGAACCTTTGTTCGACATTGTTCAGTTTCTGTACTGGAACAGAAAACCTGCATTTGGTTGTTTGCTATTTCAGTGTCTCATGGTGGCTCTAGCTAAGTGTTTTCAGCATGCATATGCATTGGGTTTCAAATCTACTGCAGTGGCTCTTTGAACTAGATGCACAACAGGAGCACCTTCAAATACACAATTATAAGCACTGAAAATGAAGCTATTTGAATGATGCACTTTTATCATTTGTAAGGTCCTCCTTTGTCGTCATAGAGATGAGCCAAATCAGCTTTTTTCCTGTGTCTCATCTCAATTTAAAAAAAAGGTGATTTAACAGTGTTTTCTGGTTGATGATATTTAAACATCACGTACGAGTGGTTGAGTAATGTGGTTTGAGAGGAATGATGAATAGTGAGTCAGTATTTTTCACTCCTATAAGGTCATTACATCTTGCTTTGATTCTCAGCCCTGAATACTTTAATCAGAGCTTTCTTAATTGTGTGGTTTGTAATCTTGTTTACTACTTGGGAAAGATCACATTTTGTTACTTGCCAATTAGAGATGACTGCAAAAGAAAACGTGACAAAGGTCTGTGAAAAGTATTTTGTAACAACAAATGTTTTAAGGAGACTGTAGACTTTGACATATCGGCATGGATGTTCTTAAAGTTGGGTTACTTTGATTTTTTTAAGACATCTGCATGTAAGAGCTCATTTACATTTATGCTTTTTATATAGTTGATACATGTCCAGAGAGTGCCTTTCTGGTCTTCAGTGGGGGAAGTTGTTATGCTGTCAGTGCATCAGCACAACATACACTCATGTCACTTGGCAGAGCACATGTATATAAAAATAAAATGAGGAAGTTGCTGTTTAGTCTATATTTTATATATCATTTTTGCACAAGTGCTCTGGTTCTGGCTATGCTTTTAAGTGATAAAACTCAGATTTAGTGGTTGCTTTAATGTGGCTTGTGGAAGTGAGAATGGACAAGAAGATGATACCAAAGTTTGTGCGTTAGCGCTACTTTTTCTGTTACCGTTCGCGACATGCGCATGTGCCCATCTCCATTAAATTGAAAGTTTTTGACATTGTGTTTTGTTTTCCTTTCCCTAGACTGTAGCAGAGAGTAGGCTAAGTGCCTCTTCTCATTATTTCCAAACAAGACAACCAGTTATTATTAATTACATTTTTTTAGAAGGAGAATGTTTTGGCTCATGAAGATTCAGTACTCATCTACAGAGCATGTTTGTGGGGATTCTGAAATCCATATATGTATATATAATTATATGACATACAACTTTTGTGACATGCACAAACAGCTATTTAATACACATTTGGGTGTCATCCATCTAACTCTGGTATGTTGTAGTCATTGGGCTAGAGATAGTTTGTACATGTGGAATGAGAAGGGCCCCAGAACTGAGCCCTGGGGAAGTCCCCAGGACATTACTGTTCTGTCTGATTTATGATTTCCAGGCAACACAAAGTAGTTTTTGCCTTCTGTGTATGATCCAGTTCCATGCAGCATTGTAGTCTTTCCAGCAGGATGCTATGATCAATAGTGTTGAAGGCTGAACTAAGGGCCAGTAGAACCAGGACTGTTTTCCCCACAACTGTATACAGGCAGATATAATTTACAACTTTCATGAATGCTGTTTCTGTGCTTCGTACTTAAAGCCTGATTAAAATGAATAAAAACAAAAACATCTGTTTAAGGTTAAAATGTAACTGAGCCGGCTAGGAAGTGTTTTTTTAAATGATTTTGTTCATGAATGAAACTTTGAAAATTATTTAGTAGTTCAAAGTATGAGGCAGTCAGTGTGAGGAGTTATAATGGCTTTGCAACCATGGTCTTAGGTAGTTTTGAAAATAGTTCCTTTCGATAGGGATGCCTTTACTATTTTTTAAATGTCCAATGCTAGGTGGTCAAAGAGTCTTTAGTTTCTTGTTAGGCATAGTGTCAAGGCAGCAAGTACATAAATTTGTGTGTTTTGCTGACTCTCTCTTTTGATTAAAGTTGGCCGAAAGTCTGACATGTTCAATCGGTTATTGTTTAGAAAATAGGAGAGGTAAATGAAGATTAGTATAGTTGGGAGTATATATCCCTGAGGGAAAGAGGAAACGCAATACAAGGGGCCAGTGTAGAACAGGTCATTTCCAGTAGGCTCTGTTGTGAGAAGGAAAAATTATGTCATACAGATAATGATCCTTAGGATAAATTCATAAGTTAGGATCAGGGTCTCCATGGACCATGAGAGGCTGATGATCACACAGCTACTGTGTGTTGTGAACCACTTGAAGATTCTTGTGACGTATGTTGTAACGCCAGTTAGAAGGCAGTTTGGCAAAGACAAGGGAAGGAAAGCTGGAACAAGAAATCCCAAGCTTGTCATAAGGAACAAGAAACATCTCTGTAATAGTGTACATATGCTGAAGTCTGTAGTTGTATGTGTAATTATATGATGAGATGGTCCAGTGTTGTACTTTAGCAGGTAAAAACATGGGATTGGGCTGTCTGTCAGTTTTTGCCTTAGTGAAATGAATGGCATTGCTTTTATTCTGAAATGAACGACGAACCCAGTGGCAAGCTTAAACCACACTGGACTACCCATGTACAGCCAAAAGCACGGGAGGTAATTATTAAAAACCACGTCACACATTTATGCTCTACCTAATGGGATAGCACACGTGTGTAAGTGTTGCAATGCTGTTGGTTTTTTATTGCAAATCGTGAAGCCATTAAGGAGCGCTCCTCATTATGGGCGTATTAATGCAGGGTCAGTCTCTCTTTACCTTTGACATACTGTAAAATAACACACAGTCTATGCCAGTACAATATTTGTTGAAGGCGTTAATCTCATAGTGAAGGCCTTTGAGTGTAAAACTTATTTGGCATAAACTAGATCACAAACAGAAATATTAACTTGAGCACAGAGCTGTTCTGCTTCAGCCAATTTCCTGTTGCCACGTGTGACCCAACAGGAGTTATGCTCTCAGAATTTTGCACAAGGCTGGTGAGGCTGCTTTATCTTGGCCTTGCCAGTATAACCTTAGGATGGGCCTAAGGCGTAGGAACAGGAAAAACCACAACATATATAATGTCAAACAACCACATTCATTGTTCTACATGTTACAGTTTAATGATAACTCAAATACATAAGAGTTTGTTATTTTTATTTCCTGTTTGTTACTTTTCATTTTCCACTCTTTTGTGTTTGTTGAAAGTTTCAGGTTAGCCAAGTGTAAAATTTGCACATTTTACTAATAAACAGAGACATAAAAAATAAAGTATTATACAGGAAAGTTGCTGTCAAAATACATAATTGAATTTCTGACTTGTTGGATATATCCAAGATAATTAGATATAAATTGTCAAACTTCACAAAGACCAAATGAAGAGGAATTATGACTGTGTTACTACAGCAAAACAGCAGCTTCAACACTTAGCACTTTGACCAAAAGATTAAGGTCCTCTTGGTTTAGCACAGAAGCTTTATCCTTTTCCTTAATTGCTGTCAAGGCTGTGCAATAACCAGGAGAAGCACGAATAAACTTTGTATCACGGTGGACAGTAACCAAGCATGTATAAATGCTCAGATAATTCTAATTAAAAAATACAAGATGCCAAACCACACAATGTAAACATTATAGCTCCAGTCCTCTTCATCTACAGTTTGCGCTACTAGTACATCTGCGGTTTTTCTTTCTTGTTCCACATTTTGACAATTTTCATTGGTATTGCATTGTTTTTCTCCAAATCTTTGTGTAAACAGATGGTTTCAGGTAATAGAGGAATAGGAACCAATCATTGTCCCTGGGCTTTGGGAGATTAAAGTAAGTCAGAGCCTAGATGCCAGTGAGTGGAGTGTGCTCTACCACTCAGCCTGCTGCTGCTGTGTCAGTTTGCTCACTGTTCCAGCATTTTCTATTTTTGTTCCCTCATTGCTGTTGTCTTCAGGACTGTAGTTAGCACGCATGCTAAAGAGTAACTGGATGACAGACATCTGTAGCAGTTTCTCAGTGCTCTTCCAGAGCAATACTACAAAAATAAATATTTTTTCTTAACTATGTTATTTACTTTCTCGGTTTATTGGGGTGAGCTGTGTAAAAGACATTGACAGTGCTGCTGTTGATACCCACGCATCATCATTGGTTAGGGGAGCGAAAACTCAGCGAGACGTGTTCAGTGTTGCAAGCAACATCTGAAATATGCCTTTTGAAATCATACTTATAAGTGTTATTAGAACCTCCTTCTCACCTCTTGAAATAATGAAATTACTGCACACTAAATCTAAATGCTAACGGTTTTCCTCAGTGATATTTACCTTCATAATGAAAGTGTGACTAAGTAATTAGTTTGCTATTGTTACATATTCTGTCCCTACTCCCACCATCTTCAGTTTGTAACGGCTCCTGTATCCACTCAGCTGAGCTGAGAGAATGTCACGGTCACTGCCAATGAAAGCCAGGGACAAATGTATATAAACTGCAGAAAGGGCCCACTTACCAAAACTGATGCTACAATACTAGCTACGGGAATTCCAATATTACAATCTGACAATTTACACAAGGGTTAGGCTACAGTAACCACACAAAAGACACAGAACCAGTGCTCATAGACCAGAAAACAGATAGAACTCAATAAGACCAGGAAAGCACCATAGCAGGACAGCAAACACTAGAGTTTCCTCAGTCAAACACTAAGACTAAGCAATGACTGCTTATTTGGAAAACTTCAGTAGGTGACATATTGCAAAGAGCCATATCTGTGTTACACTGGCTTGGCCATCCAAGTTATCTTGGTAGAATAGAATAGAATCGTTATTGTCATTGCAGAAGTGCAACAAAATTGTAAGGCTATCCTTAGTGCAATGTAATACAGTACTGGAACCATAAAAAAGTAAATACTTGTGGCAACAATAAATACGTATAAAATACTAAAAATACACAGACGTCTCACAATCTCACAATTAGTACACAAGCACCCAACAAGTAACAACTCAAACAAGGACAACAAAACAAAGCATCAATCAATTTCGGTGGCATCAATCATTGTGTGACAGTTGTTCCTTAGCTGCTAGCTTGCTTTAAACAAAAATGTGAAGAATTGTCATTAATTTTGAAACAGCGGCTGGTTTTTGCTTGTTTGCGGTTGAATGCCACCGTATACTTGAATATGGTTTGCATACCGATGACGTAAATGAGATGGCATGATTATGAGGTTGGTTGCAGAGCTCATGCTGTTAAGGACATTTGAATGCATTTCACTTAAAAACATAGTACCACAAGATGATTTTGTGATCCAAACTCCATCCATATTATTATCCAATGGAAGGTCACAGGAGTTTGGCATTTAACTCTTATTTATGCAATACTAGTCTGAAATGTTTCTTTGAGCATGTCATTAAAAAGTGCATATGAAGCTACTGACTACAGATGGCGGTCCACCTGGCACGGCACCTGAGCCGAGACAAGTGGACAGGGCCGCCACCCTTCTGTTTTGTGTCACATAACCGACAACCCCCTGTGACGTCCTCTGACATTTCAGCAGCGTGCGACCTAGAGTTATCCCTGCAGGTGAACGCCAATACAGATAGGCCACGTTCGGCGCACGGACAGATAAGTCTTATTTTGGCAACAGTCTTTTTCTGGCAGGGGAATGCTGATGTGCAGTCATGTCTTGCAGGATGACGATGAGCAGACGTGTCCTGAATCTCAATGTGGTTTCCAGTAGAGTGAGGCGCGTTGTTAGTTTACACTGGATCTACAGTATGTGCTCCTGCCTATTAGCTCAGCGGGAAGTAGGTCCTCATGCTTTGGCTTAAATCAAAGTCAAGGTAATTTCTCTTAAGAGTATGTTTTAACAGTTATGAAATATCCAGTGGTCTGTAGTACTCTGTGCTATTGGTTCTGTATTGGACCAGGTTAACTCAAAGACCCTATAGATAGGGCAGTTTAGGGTACAATATATTGCGGCCAGATGGCTAAATGGAACATCAGGCTAGGTTGCAAAAGTCCCCTAGTTCAAATCCCAGCCCAGCCACCAGGTGTGTCTCTGAACAAGACACTCAGCGCTATCTCCCCAGGTGCTGAATAATGGCTTCCCATTGCTCCCTCAGGGAATGGGTTTAAATGCAGAGAGGTCATTTCTCTATGGGATTAATAAAGTTATAAAATTAAACGTAAAAAATAAGGTGTTCTGTGCTGAGTGGCTGTTTGGCTCACCATGACATTTGATTTCTCCCATTAAAGCATCTTGTGGAAAGAGTCTGCTTATAGATTATTTTCTTGAAATTCATGATAGAATCCTTACTTGAGAGATGGAAATAAACAGAAAATAAACCTAACAGATTATCTGTTGTATTTGAAATATCAGCAGTAGGGAAAGACTTAGATGACAATGAAAATTAGCAAAACCAGGGTTTTTATACAGGCACTGTTAGCAAAGGTTGTGCCTAAAAGTTCCAAGCTCATGTGAAAACCCCAAATGTATTTTCTCAAAAAACATACAAAATACTTATACAACAAAAAGCTTCAGATTTTAGCATGCTATATAAAACCTCAAATACAAATGGTCTAAAAGTATCAAACATTTAATGAGGCCATTTAATTAACATGTTTTTATTAAGTACACAGTGAAACATTACACACAGTAATGCACATTCTGTTTCCTTATGTGCTGTGTACACCGTGGAAAACATTTAATCATGTAATTTTAAAGTAATGTAATGTCAGTGATAAACCCTAGTAATTTCAATAAAAGGAGCCTGCTGTAACATACAGTTACTATACATTGTGTATACTGCTAACTAACTAAGCAAACCCAAAACAGATACCAAAATTGAGAACCAAGGTCAAGGAACCCAGGGTTTAAGTCATCACAACGCTCACCTGTTCCCTGTTTATCCAACTGTTTCAGTGCATGATCTACCACCAGACCTCATTACCAGCTGCAACACAGCAGACGTTACCCTGGGAAGCCCAAGGCAGAAGCCATTGCAAGTTCTAGACAGGTTATCTTGTTGCTATGTATGTATAAAAATGAAAATTCAATAACTAAATGTTACTTGAAGATGCTTATACTACAAATCACAAATATTGTTGAGCTAAATTTCTTTCTCACAGTATTAATGTATCACTCAATGCTCTGTTAAATTCAAATATTTTTTCTACATTTTTTCCCTTAAAATTATAGCTGTAATACAAACTCTCTTTAAACAGCATGAAAGTAACATGTTCCTGCATGTTAACTCACTTCTCACTTCATTACGTTTTATTTTCCCTCCTGCTGTCCTTCAGAATTGTGTTTCATTAATACAAAACAAACGCTCAGGGCTATGCTCACTGGCTCTTGTCTATTGTCTACTTTGTATGCATAGCCACATGCTGGTAAAATAAGTAGCTTTACCCTAGATGTGGGAAGCAGAAAACCAGTATTTTTTAATTCTTTTTTTTCCTTCAGAGAGAATGAAAACAGGTATAGAGCAGCGGTTCTTAAACATTTTAATTGTAGGACACATTTTGGGACCCAGTAGCATAAAAATTTATATTGGGTTACGACTTGTACTTAGGGAAATGCTGACATAGAGCTGTAGAAAAAAATGCTTTTATCATGCAGATTTAGCTTTTGTGTGTGGGTGGTGGGTAAGATATGAGTACTGAGGCGCTATGTTTGTGGTGAGACCATGAGCCAGGTGATAGAAGCTGTCTGAAGGCCAGGTAATCATTTTACTGTGAGTGAGCGGAAGGTGATAGAGACATGCACTACAGTATCTTTGTCTTTAAGGGCCAACGAATCAGGATGTAAGACTGCTTGCCTGTCTACTTGCCTTTTCTAATCACCAAGATGTAAATAACATCCAGCCAATGATGTGTGTTGTGAACACAACTGAAAGACATTTCGTTGTAAGGCACAGTGCACATATTGGGATTTGCATGTGTTTGTGTGTAACTATCTTTTAGCAATTCTTCAAAATAAATAGAGTACTGAAAATAAGAAATACATGTTAAACGTTCTGAACTGGACTGAACTGGTTGAACAAGGCCTCTTGCTGTTAAAAGTGTAAAATTAAATCTCCTTGAAAAACCATGCACATATAGTACACCATGAAATGTACCATGAAATGATGTTAGGAATTACCTTTCGGAAAAAAAAAGGGTTACTAATTACATAGCAATAAATCTTACAATAACAGCACAATCAAGGATGTTTATACTATTAAAGCTTGCTTCTGCCTGAAAGTATTGCTGCCTTGTAGCATTTGTCTTCTATTGTGACCTTTACAGAATCTGACATAGCTTATTCTGGTAATAATATTAGCAAATTATTAATGTTAACAGTAATTAATATTTTATAACTTTATACATGTCATGGCCTCATGGCCTTTAATGACTCTGATGCTGAAATAGAATAATGAGGATTTCCACCTTAATGAGTTGAGACTGAACCCTTTAAGCATTGTAGAGGCAAGGGGCCTGACAATCAATGCTGCTAGAGATTTTGGATCCCATGAAACATGTTTATGTTATAAATTAAGATTAAGACATTTTTGGGGGCCTGTCAGTCACAGGCCCTTATGATCATCCTAGGCTTCCACCCCTCTACAGCACCCTGTTAACAACATACTGTCTATTGGCTTGTGTTTTCATGTTATGGAATTTAACTAACACTGCTTTAAATTACTGTTAAATATCACCACTGTTACGCATAATCTGAAATCGTACTTTAATGCTGGGCATTTCCAGTGTTTATTAAATTTAAATGGCAAAAGCCAGTCCATTAAAGAAGATAGTTTTTCTTTTACAGAAAGTGTTGCTTCTGTAGTTGTGCCATATTTTCTCTCATATGTCACTGCTTAAGAATGAATTAAGAATGTAAGTTGAGGACGGAAGAAAGACACTTGGTAATTAATCAGATAAATCGCGAGTAGCAGCTGTTATAAGAAGTCATTTTCCATGCATTGCTCAGTTTTAATCCACAATAATTGGCCTCTTGGGCTGGTTACACGTGCTTGAAAGGCATCAAAATTAACCCGTGTGAGTTTTTTTTTCCCATCGTCTTGTCTAAGAAAATTTAGGATAATCTTTCTTACTTTGCTGTTTGCAGTAATCACGTGAAAAGCAGGCTGAATTAAATGGTACTTTAACAGGAGTATGACATTAATAATGCCTTATTGTCTCACTCTCTCTCTCACACACACAACAAGGTGCATTACTTAGTATTAATTGATTAATTAATACTACTTAATGCACTTTTTTGTTTCTAATTTATTTTTGTATGTTTCTAGTAGTCAAGTATTTATTTAATTGCTCTTCAAAGATTAAAAGCCGAGCTATTCTAGCATTTAGCATGAATATGTGCGTAATACCGAAACGTTGTTAATCTCTTTGAGGAACGTTTCGTATTGCTACCAGTGTTTAACTCAGTGCATGTGTTTTTTCTTGGAAAACTGCAGAAATCTTTCAGTCCAACATATAAATGGCTTTAAATCATGCTATTGTTTTTTTAAGAAATGCTTGGTTTGTTTAATATTTATTTAAACAAAAACAAATGTACACACATTCATGCTATATACTGAATGCGTTTGGTCCTGAGCGTCATGAACAGGACAGAATGACAGTCATAAGAACTGGAATTAATTCGTCGTCCTAATGTTTCACACACACACTTTTTAAAGTATTTATTTTACGATTATTCCATACAACTTGTATTATATATGTTGCATCTATTATTTTTTTACATGCCAGCTACAATTTGGCTGAGTAATGTGCGTAAAAGCTCATTTTAAAAATGCAGTTCGCAAATGGATTTCTTGTGGTTGCGATCGATGTGCGACTTTAGCGGAACACCCCGTGCCGGATGCTTGTTATTGGGACAGATATATTTATTTACTACAGCCTTCTTCATTTTCATTCAGCTGTGCGCCGCAGCACACCGGTGGTTAATTAGAGTCAGGTCAGTGAAGGAAAGTTGGCAGCGGTACTCTGCTGGAGACCAGCGCCCGGTGCGGCGCAGCTGCGATTAATCCTCCCCTTCCGAGGTAATGCGGTATATTGGCGTCACTGCGGCCCCTCGTTAGCGGTTTTTAATGGTGTGTCAGGAAAACTGGCACATGGGTCACTATAGAGCAGCCACTGATGCAAGCGAGATGTCACGGTTATAAGTTCGCAGAAAGCAGTTGAAGTGCTGTTCGCTCAGTGCCACGAAGTCTATCACAGTAATGCCATCCTTTTAATTTTGAATTCAATATTCAGCGCAGAGATAGCACTGGAAATTTAAATCATCAGAAGTAGTGCTGTTGTTGAAATCAGATCGTGCACAGAATGCACAACAATATCAATGCGGAAATTCTAGTTAAGTAAAAAGACGATGAAAGGTATACACAGGTAAATTATATCGTATACAGAAAAACCGCAGTATGGAATCAAGTTGTGCATAATTTTGCTCCGTTAATACATGCTAGAGAACATCCGCGACTACGAAGCTCGCACCAAAAGCAGAAGGCGAGGATGGGAGTTGTTTTTGCGTAATGGACAGACGCGTAAATGCGTCAACCGCTGTGATATACAGGTGAGGTAATCACACCAGCGGAACATGTGGAGGATGATCAGTTGGTGAACTAGAGACTGGTGTCGCGTGTAGTCTGTGAATCGTACCTCTAGCAACATGACCAGAATTTTATCAATGAAGCTGACCATCTCAGCCATTTCACTATAAATTACAAACAATTACCCAGAAAATATATTTGCCAACGGGGACGTTTAAAAAATGGCTTTATTGCCAGTTCAATGCAAATGCATTAATCATGTGTTATTGCCCTTATTTAATGTGGTCTGAGAAATGTGACTAGCTCTAACTTTGCAATAAAAAATATGCCTCATGACTGCTAGCTAACTGGTTCCTGCTTTATGAATTGGATCTGGAAAAACTCTCATTCCCTTTTTCACTAGTAGTGAGGTAAATAATACTGGTTGGCTTATGGAGAAAATACAGCTCCACTAACAGGCTATAACCACCATCAGCATCATCATGGATGGGCGTTGAGATGGAGTATGATTTTTATATGTGTATGTCTAAGGAAGCACATTCCTCCTTGTAAACTGTAGCAAGATTCTTTATTTGCATTTTCCTGTAAATATATGCACGTCTGTGAAATGGGTTGGTTCCCTGCCCAACATATTCCCTGTCTTGTGCCCTAGGCTGCCTAGGCTAGGCTCCAGGCCTGCAGGGTCTCTGAACAGTGTAAGAGGTTGTAAAAAAGGATGGATGGATGGATACATCCACTTTCATAAATGAGTACAATCTAACTTGTAAATCATTTGAGCAGTAATGCAGTCTTCAGATAGCTGGTTCTGAAAGTATTGTTGGAGGGTGTTTGTTGATTTACTTCCTATTCATTGTGTCTAGATGGCATCCAAGTAGTTCAGGTTGTTCTGTTTTCCAAAGGCCAGCTTTGAGCATATGCGGGCTTACATGCAAAGGAACAGCTTGCAAGTCCTAGCACTGAAGGCAGTGTAACACAGTGTGAAAGCAATTTGAGGCCCAGCCGATGTCATGTGAATTATCTTCACCCAGCAGCTGAGTAGCTGTAATGGGACTTCTAAAAGCTTACACATAATAGCTGATTGTGGCCATTGACAGATATGGCGAAAACTGCAATATCCTGCTATGAATGTAGTGCTAAACACAGAGCTCATTTTTTTTCTCTGTTTCTCTATTTCTTTCTTTGTACATAGGAATGTGCTAAACATGCTGCCTTAGAATGTTGGGCAGCTATCCGGTCAACACTCGCCCCCAGCTGGATCGCAGCGCCTTAAGGATCCCCCAGCTGGGCATAGGTGTTTATGCCGGCACTATTCCCCACCATTATGTCCTCCTGCCCCCGGAAGCAGAGAGCTGGCGCAAGCACCGGCTTGGCCTGGCTGAGGGATCACTCCCTGGCTCCCAGCCAGAGGTGCCGGACCCTGAGAGCAGGCTCCATGTTCAGTCGACCGATGGCAGGGGAGGCTCTGGTGAGGGCCTGCCGTGGGGGCAGGAGTCCGACCTGTCAATCAGCCCTCGTGTCATCAAGCGGCGCCGTGGCGGCCTCATTGAGCAGCGGGATATCATCAAGGCCCACCAGGCGCACAAGATCCAGAGCACGCCACAAGCCCGGCGCAAGGAGTGGGAGTAAGTACAGTGTGACTGGTCTGCAAACCACTTCCATCCAGAAAGTGTGTGTCTCCAAGAAGCTCAGACTGGGGAGAATAAAGATGTAGGGAAATCCTAAGGGCTCTGGTGGCTGTTCATGCAGGAGAAAATGCAGAACACTTAACAGAAATCCATTTTGTTTCTCCACATTTAAGACAAAGTTAATTTTTCACCCCACCTGTTATATTTTTTTTTTTTCTTGATAGAAAACAAATAGTACAGCTTTCTCCCCCAGAAAATGAAGTGCATTTTAACAGTACTTGGTATTTTTTTTTTTTTTTTTTTTTTTGTACAGAAGTATTATTAGTCAGATTTAAAAAATGTTTGTTTTTTGTAAGATGTTGATACCCAATATACAGTTTAATTTAGTTGCTTTCAAAGACTGGCTTCGGACTGTATAGAACGCTATATACATTTATCTGACTTACCAGTACTGAAATGGATAGAAACACAGTAATGGGTGAAGTGGGTTGAAGATGGAATATTTAGTATTATAATCTGATGTCTTGCACTGTGGCTGTAAAAACATCTGTCTGAAAATGGTCCACTGAAAGGGGTTTGGAAGAAACAAAATCAGTTTTTATTTCTTGATAACAACCGTTTTATTGAAGAAAAGCATTGTGTGAAAGCTGCATGCATGTGTGGGGTGTTTTTTTTTTTTTTTGCAAAGTAAAAATGATCAATTTACAGACACCTGCAATAAGTGTTTTATTGTTTAAATGGTTGCTTTCCAGGATTTTATCAACAATTGACTTGGGACAGAAGTTATTGCAGGCAGTCTGTGTGGTATATGACTGAACGTTAGACCCTGTACGATGTACCTCCTATATGAATTTCTTAGAAAAGGTTTAAAGGGTTGCTTTGTTTATGCATTTCTGTAAAGAAATGATTGCATTCAGCTCGTAAATGTCTTGTGTCGAGCGAAATGTTGGTGGACAGAAAAAGAAACCTTTCGCTCCTTAAATGAATACCACTATTAAAAAAATACCATGAGTAGTGTTTTCTTACAAACAATATGCTTTGCCCGCAGAGAGTTGTGTAAAGGTTTAAAATGACTGGCACTTTTTTTTCTTAAACCTGGAAGATTACTGTCTCTTGTGAATGAGACTTATTTTCCTGGCTATTGTGCTTGGCTTTGGCTCACAGTTTAAACAAGGCTGTTCTGACAGCACAAAGCTCTGCATTGTGGGAATTGGCCGGACTAGCACTGTGGGAGTCAGTGGCCATGCTGAGACTTGACTTTTCCTCCGACCAGACCTGCAGTCATCTGCCCCCTCCCCATTCTCACAGCAGTGTGTACTTCATTGGGAACTTCCTGTTGACACTTTTAACAGCAACAATTTAAAATGAATGACATTGCTTTATTTTGTTGGTGGCAATTTCCAAAGCACAGGAGTACATGACTTGATGTGATTAGTGGGGAGTGTGTATGAAGCCTGGATCATATCTGGTATGGTAATGATTGACCATTTTGGACAGGTCACATTCTCAACACTTAAGAAGTTAGTACAAACAGACATCGTGTTATGTTTTTAAAAACATTTTGAATTAAATGTTACACTCCAACAGTTTCTTGTTAAGTTGCTGTTACAAGCTTAGAGGCTTAAATACACTATGGTCTGGAAAACACTGAAGCAGTTGGAGTATGTAAATGAGGTCCATCTAAATGCTCAGTGCATGTTCTTAACTGAATATTAATATGCACAGATAAATACTTCTAATTACACATAAAGCAGGATATTGGGTGGTACTTAGTTTTAATAGATTGCAATTACCAACATTATTTCTAAAATTAAAAAAGGGAAAACGGCGTTAGGTTTTTTTACTAGGCATTTGCATAAAGGTATCATTGGCGCTTTGATGCAAAGAGTGTATTTAACAAGCTTTTGTGACATACATTTAACATGTTATACATGTGCCTTAACATAGATTTGTTAGGATTAACTTTTCCCTGTGAGTTTGTGCAGCCTTTCTCAGAGCATATCTGCTGGGTGTAGGAAAGGCACATAACGGGTTTGCCGCAGATGAGAGCCTTGCTGAGGACGGGGGCACTAGTGCTGCCCCAGAGCAGTAGCGGGACATGCACGACCGCGGAGCTGTGGGCATGATTACCTCTCCTTCTACACGCCACATGCAAACTGCTGTGGAGCTGTGCTTCTCTGCCCCCGCTAACCCAAGGGCAGGGAAGGTGTCAGGCACAGTGAAGGGGGGGGGGTTAAGAAGAAGACCTTTTTCAGAGACTTCTGTGCTCACCACCTACTCTTCAGCCCAAACCGATTTAATGTTCATTATGACATAATTACAGTTACAGAATTACAGCCTTTTCGGGGGAGGAAAACCACTGAAAGCATCATTCAGCAAAGGTATGAAAATGGCTGAAAGTAATGTCGTCTGCCAGACGGGAGAAATT
Organism: Chitala chitala; assembly: GCA_025773905.1. Lineage (NCBI taxonomy): Eukaryota > Metazoa > Chordata > Actinopteri > Osteoglossiformes > Notopteridae > Chitala > Chitala chitala. The sequence continues at coordinate 22,928 of JABJVR010047624.1, forward strand.
TTAGCTGTCCGATTATGTTAAGACCATGCTCCCTGCCTTTCAGTTTGACGTACAGTGATTTTGTCAGTGACAGCCAAGCGCGAACAACATCTTTGGTCATGAATCCCCAAATTGAACATGTTAACTTTGTAAGCCAAATAGTGGCGTGCTTTGATGAACAGTAAGACTGAAAAGCAAATCTCCACTTCGTTACGGCAAAGGCTGCTTGTCAATGTGTTTGCGAGGTGTCTGTGGGAGTAACGTCACGGAGTCCGTCTGATTTTCTTGTCACCAGCTCACCTGAGCAGGGTATCTTCAAAATAAGCCAATGAATCCGAGTGGGGTTGGGTTCAAACCTACAGTTTTTAGAGCAGTGTAGCAATGGTACTACCTGCTGAGCAACTTCAGTGTGTTTACACTGCGTACTGAACACAGTGTAAATGTTGTGGCATGCACACCTTATGTGACTGAGAGGAGGTATCATTACAGAAGCCCTTTGTTCTCAGAATAGGGCTGATCAAAAACATTCTCCTAATGTATATTATCCTAGAAAGGGTTTAATTATTCACATGTTTTGAGAGTATTACCTTTAGGAATACCTGACAAATGCATTCAACACTATGGTTCACTTGCTGTCTGTTTGCTCACACAGTACAATCCTACATATTTTATAAACTAAAGGCATGCATATTCTGAGGACCGTTTAATGGTTTTTACTGGCCTTTCTAAATAAAACATACAGCACTATAACACAAAACTGTACTGGTTTATGTTGGTGATTAGTAGTGCAAAATGCTTGTTTAACCCCAGGGCAGGTCTGCTTTACTTCTCATTATTGCCAGTTTACCTGTTTGACAGTGTTAATCTCTTTGAATGACCACCTACCTAACAAGTAACTGCACTGATTGCTCCTAAAATGACTTGGACCCCTCAAAACTGAAAAGGGACATTCATAGTGTTCTATTCTCTACGCCTCCCAGTTGTCTAGTGCATTCAGAGTGTTCTAATTTGTTACTGTCTGTGCTATGAATTTTATTAACACAACCTAATTATAGCGAGTTTATTTTTTGCTTTGCATTTTATGGAGATAAAACAATGTGAATCCTGCCAGTTTTGTCAGATGTTGTCCGATAAGTAATTCCATGTAATTGCTTGATCCAGTTTAACATCTGCATAGAACTTCGTTTTTGTCAGAAATGCATATAGTTAAAATCAACATTACACACTATCATTAACCAGTTTTTACAATGAAAAGACAAAAAATTTGTTTTTACTTGCATATACCTACTTCATAAATTGTAGTTCACTTTCATGGTTAGACTGTAAAATTGGATAACATCAGTAGAAATGTGGTAATATAACTCCTTTTAGATTAAAATATTTTGCAGTTCAAAATGAACAAGCTGCTAAAAGCCTGACATTAGAATTGCTATGAATTTGAAAAGGAAAAAATAAAATTATGTAAAATTTAATTTAAGGGAAGGACTGAGTTTTTCTGTTTTTAGTAATTGGGTGACATAATAGTCATTTTAATCTTTCCAGTCAGTATGACATACAGTTGTTTGGAACAAAAACATTTTACCATTAAAAGCTCATTCAGGCCTATTCAGAAATATAGCTGTTTTTTTAATATGGGAATTCACATTTACCTGTAAATTATGTTAACACCCCATAAATTATGTGTGACCATGTGAGAGCTCTAAAATATAATTAGCATTTATCTAACACATGTCAAATGACTCCAAGTACATTGTGGAGGCAGAAATTATTTTTAACAGTGCTGAAGTTTGACAACATTACATTGTCAACAGTATTACATTAATACAAGCTGCATTACTAATGCTGAGACTGCCTGAATGCCAATGCCCTTAGATGTGGAATGTCAAAATTACACCTATGATTTTATCGTATACTGTCATAAAGCATGACATCTTGTAAAATATAATTTGATGATATGGCATAACAGCTTTCCAAGGAATGGAAAAGATATTTCCGAGTTAAGGTTTTAATCTGTTGAGATGAGTGTATATTTTCCTTATTTTTAAGGCACATTGCTCTTGGAGTCCATTCTAATATATAATTAACACCATTGGGTGATGATCCTGCTATGTAGCTTTTACTCTTCAGCTCCCCCTAGTCTGTACCTTTTGCTTACCAGATGAAAAACTCCAGCACTGTGCCAACTGTGTTGTTTTTGACCCATAGTGTATTGTTTTTGTGACTGGTGAGTAGTTCTGGTCCTGTGCAGTTAATTGAACAATGCATTATGTGCACTTGGTCTTGTATCGCAGTACTTGCATTGCCATGTGCAGAATCTTTCCGTAGAAACGTTTCTGCCTGTTTTGGATGTGGATGATGTTAATTTTTAAAGTCCTCGACCTACTGAAAAGGCATGTTAGGGCTGTATCCTGAGCTTTGCCACGCAGCTGGACGCACGGTCTGGTTTCCGGGTGCGTTTTCATGGGGCGGTGCTGAGCATGGGCAGCCTGCAGAGCTGAAGCGGAGGTGGCAGGACAGCCCCTCAGCTGGCGCCTGCCTAACTTCCTCTGTCAGTTTGTGCTCTGACCTTACTTTGTGATAGCGCCTTCACTATCAGCTGTCTGTGCTGCATTATGTTTTATTCTTTTTTTTTTTTTTCTACCTTCTCCTCCAGAGTTACATTGCTAACACTGTAAGTCTGGTTGCGAGTGTTTTCGTGCCTGCTTAAGTATTGCTTGTCTGAATTTTTCAAGCCTTATGGCCAGATAAGCGTGTTGTCAGGCAGGTGTGCTCATAATCGCTCTAACGGACGTAGTGTGAGCATCAGTCTTGATCTCGTTTTTCATGGCGAAGATATTGGCTGTGACATGTTGAAAGGACCTAATTAAGAATGGATACTGATGTTTTTAGGCTGTTAGGGGGAAAAAGAACTAGAATGAAAAGAACAAAACAAGATGTAAAATCAGGTGACTGGCAATGTACAGTAATGCAGCTGAGCAGCATTCGTTTATTTATGCGTATACGAATAGATTCACGTTTAAAGGTTCCTCAATAACGATACTTTGGGTTAGAGGGAATTTGGAATTATGTCTGTAACTGATTAATTTTACAAGATACATTATAATCCTAATGTGTGTGCGCGCGCGCGGTTTCGGCTTCGGTTTCAGCCAAAACCAAAAAATCAGTTTCGGTCGGCCTCTAAATGAGACTGTTCATATGTGACGCCGGATCCTGCTGTTTTCACCCATAATACTTTCACGTGAGCTTGGAGTACTACCATACTGCTTTTCCGACAAACAGGCAACGTTTCTTTTTAAGAGCTGGAATTTGAAGTACTTTTGTTTGAAGTGTCATGTACCGTAACGCTATACAGTATGAGTATTTTGCATAGCACGCTTTTCTGTGTTTAATCAATTAACAATCCATGTTTATGGATAATGTAACTGCGGTGTGGTAGTTCACATGAAATCGGATGTATGAGACCTTCTAGAGCAGTATACCTTTCACTTACGTTTTGGGGGTAAAGGTAAAACTTAGCCTCAATGTTTCATTTTAATTAATTAATTAATTAATTAATTAATTATTAGAAATGTTCTCGTTTTGCATGTTCTCCCTGTGCTTGGTGGGTTTTCTCCAGGTTCTCTGGTTTCCTCCCACAGTCCAAAGACATGCAGGTTAGGTTGATTGGTGTGTCCAAATTGCCCGTAGTGTGTGTGCGTGCGTGCGTGCGCACCCTGTGATGGGTTGGCGCCCTGCCCTGGGTGTCCCCTGCCCTGCGCCCTATATGTTCTGGGATGGGCTCCAGCCTTCCCCGCGAACCTCACCAGGAATAAGCGGCATAGAAGATGGATGGATGGATGATGAAAAATAAAAAAAGATCATAATGACTACTTGTGAAAAATTTTATTAATTAAAAAAAGATTATCTGAAAGATTTAGATAATAACTAGGTGTGTTAAAAAAAAATTACTTCTACCAAAAAATTACCTTGAATTCAGAGAGCTGAAGAGATTGTTTTAGAATCCATATTAAACTGCATTTCCGTTTTGGGTGCAGTTTAATGTTTTTTTTTTTTTTTTTTTTTTTTTTTTTTTTTTCCCCATACAAAGGTTTTTTTTCTGTTGGTGTAATTGTAGTATTGGCCAGGGGCAGTCTTTTAAATAGGTGTAAAGTGGAATTT
>JABJVR010047625.1:0-27057 GCA_025773905.1 Chitala chitala
GGTTGGTGGTTCTGATTCGGACCGGGCTGGGCATGGGTCTGTGCCTGACAGGTATCTGGATGAAAGCAGATACTGAACCCCCAGGGAGTCCCTGATCCAAACCCCCCCAGTTTGGTTAAGGCCTTCAGAGACTGCTGTTGAGAGGAGCAGACAGCCATGTAAACACACATGCGGCAGAACGGGGGTGTGTGTGTGTGTGTGTGTGTGTGTGTGTGTGTGTGTGTGTGTGTGTGGTTGTTTAGAAGAACATAAGCATGTGTACATTGCTACAGAAACTATGATCAACCTGCATTCATAATGTTTTTGTCTTCCAGAAAACAATGAGGGGCAAAGAGATGAGGAAAGAAAGAGGTGAGAAATAAAGGGAGGGAAAAGAGAGGAAAAAAAGAAGAGAGGGAAAAAGTGAGGGATGGAGAAAGAGAGGTGAGAGATTTTAGTGCCTCCACAGCAGTGCTATATAAAAAAAAAGTGTGGTTTGAGCTACACTGCAGATCTGCACACTAATGTAAGAGGGCCAGGGAAGGAGCGCAGAGAAACCGCAGTCTGGGCTCTGGCCGCCGTGCACAGGTTGGGCTCCGCCCCCTTGGCTCAGAGAGTATTCCCAGGGAGACTCTGGCAAGGGGGGCCTGCCCTCGGGGGCCTGGTATTTGTTGATGCTCACCCCAGGTGGCTTAGAGAAGAAAAACAGCAAAGGTGTTTTCAGAGCTTTAAATGGACTAAATTAAATGAAACGTTACTGTCACTTTAAATACAGTGCCAAGCATGGCATAATGTTAGTCTAAAAAATAAAATGCCAATAACCGTCATGGCCAGTTTAATGTACAGTATTGGTCTAGTCATCATAGAATATACGGCACTAAATATATAAGGGTTTTTCTGCATGTGTCGTGCTGGCAGTGGGTCCGTAAGGCGACAGTTTTAGGCACACTACGAAGTGGCAGATATATGTCTTGTGAAGGAGCCTGTGAATCACTGTATTTTTAGTGTGAGTGTAGCCCCCACAGGATATGAGGCAGCCCTTTTTTTTCGTCTGCTTCCTGTCGGTGCCCCCCTGTACGTTGTGGTGCACTGCGGTTGGATTACCACTGTGTTCTGGCCCACGGAGGCACCCCGAGCCGTGTTGAACTCGGGGCGTCGGAGAGTAGGGGCTGACCTGTCGGGTGCTGCCCTGCGCCCACTCATAGGGAACTCTATACAGGTGCAGGCCAACTGCGGCATGGACCCCATTAAAAAAAAGAGTGGAAAGGAGTCCAAAAAAGGGGGGTATTTATATGGCTGCGCTTTGGGTTATGGCCCCGTTTCTTTCCAGTGTAAATCTCCCGCTCCCTGACAAGCTCCCCTGCCTGACCGCGTCCCTAAGGACAGAGCCGAACGCCGACTTCAGACCGAGCTGCCCGTATTTCAAATGTCGCCCCGCATGTGAGACTGCACGGCTGTAGACTCACGCTTTTTTCCCCCCACTGGTGCGGCAAAACCTTCGGTGTCCCTTTAAACTGCAATGAAGACAAAGAAGATGGAGTTAAAACATCAGGGAAAGGATTTGCAGAAAGGCAACATTGTTTTTTCTTTTTTGGTTTTTGTTTTCTCAAACACCAAACAGACGGACGAAAGAGAGGCTAACCCCCTGTAGGTGTAGGGTGAATACAGGTGTTGGTGAGAGGCTAACCCCCTGTAGGTGTAGGGTGCACAGTTAATACAGGTGTTGGTGAGAGGCTAACCCCCTGTAGGTGTAGGGTTAATACAGGTGTTGGTGAGATTGTGTATGTAGTACCACAGCAGCAGTGAGCTTCAACTGAAACATTAACACACATCAGTGTATTTTTGACAGGTATATTTAATTTTTGCTGCCGTATTAAAATGTGTCAGTCATGGGCGGATCTAGGGGGCAGAGCCACAGGTGCACCGGCCCCAGCTAAAATCATATTGACCCATAGTGCCCTCCTTCCTGTCAGTTACTAGTCACAGAAAAGAATTACATATCAATGTAAAACTTGGCCCCAGTATGTTAAATATGTCCCCTTTGTGCTCCCTCATTTTAAAAAGTCCTAGCATGGCCCCAATCTCCACAGTTCACCTAATTTCCTTTCTTCCTCTCGTTTGTTTCTCCCTGCTCCTCCTTTGTTCCTCTCGCTTGTTTCTTCTTGCTCCTCCTTTCTTCCTCTCGCTTGTTTCTCCCTGCTCCTCCTTTGTTCCTCTCGCCTGTTTCTCTCTGCTCCTTCCGAGCACTTAGACATATGTAGAACTTAAGTACTATACACACATCCAGAGACTCAGGTAGGACACAAAATCCAATAAACTAAACACTCTTTTTCTTTGTCTCTCCCTTTCCCTCCACCTCCCAGACAAACTGGATCCTGTGGCTTCTCCATAGACCTTAGAGTGTAAACCCCAGTGCAGGCATCTGGGACAGAGAAATGGAAAACCTTAGTGATCAGACCATGACACTCAGGCAATATGGTTCAGCTCTACTTTCTGGAACGTGACATGTGCTTTTTAGCAGGTTTCTACTAGGTCCCAGTTGCAGCCATGTACGTTTTGGTTTCTTGGGGGGTGGGGGTGGTTGGCTAGGCTTGGTGGAGTTGTAGTACTGCTTTCTGAAAGGAAACTATAAGCGTGCAAATTGCATGTGCCGTTACTGGCAGCTCCCTGGGCAGGAAGGCTTGCACCTGCAGCCTGAGTCTCTCAGGGTGTCCGCAGGAGACCTTACAGGTGTTGTGAGGTCAGCCTGAGTCTGCTGGAAGATCTTTCCAAATGTGACAGGAGCATCCTGTACAGGACAGGAGACCGCGTACCCTGACTGACAGGAGGGCCTCGCTGTTGCACCAGCAACAAGGTGGACGATTCTGTATCCAATTCATACATCACTGTGACTCCATTAACATTTTAAATATTTACTTAGTTTAACAGAAAAACATATACAACTTTCAAAAACTACTAGTTGCAAAACGCTTGTGATTGACAAATGGGGAGTGTTCATGTGTCCTGTATTATGAATCTGAAATAGAGAAACTCTGAACATTTAACAATAGGTCACCGTGTCCCAGCTCCCACGCAGATAATCGTCGGTATTGTAGCTGCATACACACGTGTGTGTGACGGGTTGCCTTTTCATGAGGACCACATCTCCCGTTTCTGCGCCTGACCTTAATGACGGACATAGCAGTGACAATTTCTTGTCAACGGTATTTCAGCTGAATCTGTTTTATTAACCTTTGGCCCAGAGGTAATCCATTCAGAGAGTGTTTTCCTTTGAAGACCACCAGTGAAGTTTGGTACTGGGCTGCCCCGCCTTGCTAACAAGCCCCGCCCACATTTATGGCTGTTAAGCCAAAGTGACACCCCGTGCCCTCCCCTGCCACAGAAATATTCAAAGGTCTCAGCACTGCTTGGGTCCATGGCCGACACAGAGGTGCAGCAAGCTGGGCAGTCGCTTGTTTTGGGGGGAGGATGAGATGCTGACAACATCAAAAAGCGAAATGCCACGCCATGACGTGCCTCCATGAGAAGGATCCTGCTTTGTCCCAGTAGCATCTTACTCCAGAGATCCTGCTTTCCTGTACAAGATTAATTTTCGACACTAATCCTCAGAGTGGCATTTTGTGTGTTGTGTGTTACATAAGCACACTCAAACCAAGTTCTAGCAGTTATGCACTTTCCATAGGTGTTGAGTGGGGATAAATACAACATGGTAAGAGCGGAGCGTGGTACCGCACACGCCTCATGCTAATCAAGATGAACCCTTCCCGCTGTTGGGGCACCTCATGGTGACGAGGACCAGCTGCCTGTGGGAACCCTATGTTCCTCTCGACGCAGTATGTCTGCTGGCCTTGGCGGACAGATGTGCAGCTCTGAGTCACATCTGCTGGTGTGCTCGGTGAAGGGTGATTAATGGGTGATTAATGTGACACAAACCACGTCTCTCTCCATCTTGACCCTATCTGGCTCTCAGGTTGCGGGGGCTGGTGGGACGGGGGCATGAGGACTGCCCCATCAGTAGAATGCCTTTCAGCAGTAGCCCCACCCCTCCCCACACCAGCCTGTCCCACGTTTCCAATAAACCCCTCCACAGAGGTGACCTCTTTCCAAGAGAAACAAGCACATGAATACCCCCCCCCCACACACCCCCTCAGCAGCCGACACAGGTCCGCAGGGCACAGTTACCAAACTGCCATTACAGAGGAATGAGTTCTAACGAACATCTGAATTTAGCTTGATGTGGTGAAGGGTTTCACCATGTAGATGATCTGAGCGGGTCTTCTAAACTGTTTGGTGTAGATATGTGACGGCAACTCCAACGCTGGTCCTCGACATCCTGCAGCTACGTCTGTCTTTAAACTCTGAGATTAGTGGGTTTTTAAAAACTGGCTAAAGGCCTCAACTCCACTGGAAGCCCTGGGTGATGTCGGTCATTCTCAACATGTTCTTTAATGTTGGTCATGTCATAATCGCTGGGGTTGGGTTATACAGTGCTTGTTTGGGAGAGACGGGTCAAATGCTGATGTCAGCAGTTATCTGTAACCCTGCACGTGTGATAAACCGATCTTGGACCAATTTTAAACACAAACCAAAAGCTGCGATTTTCACAAAACTCTCCATTATCCAAATTTTGACAGTAATCAGCAGTACCGGTGCCTCGCTAAATCAGCAGTACCGGTGCCTCGCTAAATCCCTTCTGATTGTTCTCTGAGACGCTATAATATGAGTTTACAACAATGAGCTTAATGATTGAGTTAATTTGATTTGACAAATTAGAGTTTTTTCGTAGCCTTCTCTTTTTTGAACAGCGCAGCTGGGTCTTGTTTCAGATACGTCTGACAGATAATCAGGTCATTGATTTTACACCATCTCTGGTCCTCTCAGATCCCAGTAAGTGCAGAGTTGGCTGAAGTGCTGCATGTTCTGAAGCAAAGTGTGAGATCACATGACAAAGTAAAACAAAGTGTGGTCTGAAATATTCATTAGGACGGCCCCACCATGCAAGGTGCTCTGGGACGACTGCTCAGTGTCTCTGAAATCCCAGAATCACATCCTTACATCTTCACATTATCACCATATTTAAACTCTTAGCCCGTGGTTGTGCTGCATGAGGTGGTAAAAATGTTGGGACAGTCGAAAAATAAATACTGCACTGAACACGTACTTAATGCAGAAAAGCGAGTGTGCAGTGTTGACATTCATGTTTGTTCAGAACCTAAAGCAGAGTTGGGATAAATACTGAAGTTTCACCCATCGCAGCCGTCGTGTGTTTCTGCCATAGTGTGCCAGGGTGAGTGTCAGCTCCGCCCCGCTCCCTCTTCCTTATAGCCGCTTGGCCTCACTTCCCCTCTGGAACTATTGCAGCTTGTCCTGCCCTGCTCCGGGGCCAGAACACAGAGCCAGAACACAGAGCCAGAACACAATGCGCCAAAAACACAAGACTTCTGCTTGACGTTATTCAGTTCTGTTGGCCGCCTCTGAAATCAGCTGTAACAACACACAACCGGGAGTGTGTACGCGTCTTCAACGTACACACTTATCCCTGGTGTCAGCATGTAAATCGCTTGTTTAACTAATCAGAGCTCACGTCCCGTCGGATGTCGCAGCGTTGGACTCGCCTCCGCAGTAACGATGGAATGTTGGCAGGGTGTGCGCCTCTGAAGGTTCCTCTTGTCCCTGGCGATGCAGATGCTCTTTGGCAGACAGCCTCTCTCAGAAATGGAGCAAGCTCGTCCGGCACCTCGGCACAGCCCCGGTGTAACCGTCCCTGGTTGCGTTCGTACGTTATGGCCTAAGGCACAATCATTCACGGTCATACCCCTTAGGCTCCTTTTTTACTGCCGTTGACGGAGCCCGTTACTCAGCACCATTTATGGGGAGATGAAGCAGCCAATGACAAGAGGAGGTGAGAAGCAGCCAAGACAAACATGAACCTGAGTCTTTAAGGCATGTTGTGGATTTACTGTGGAACTCACGGGAGCTTTCATGAACACTGACGTTACGCTACATGAGTAAATCATCGTACACCACACGGTCACTTGTGCGAGACCCAGATTCTTCACGTTTGCTTCCTGCCTGCAGTTTGTGGCAGAGTAAGCAGGGAAAGGCAGCAGGTGGACACAGGTTGTGGGTGGTCATCTGGGGCAAGGCAGGAAGGCGACATGGCTTTTAATCACGTGTGAACGCTGTGGCGTCTCAGCCAGCGTCAAAGCTTTTTCTGAAACAAATGACACTTGCTTCATTAAGAACATCTGAATGAAATCATCAGCTGCTATAGGACAGGTTAGCTCAAATACCTCCCATGCTTTGTGGATGTTTCTATGGCAAATTAGCAGCTATATGCATTGCTGAAAAGTGCAAAAGTACCTTGTGTTGCTGTAGATGTATTATGTGTAGTGTGAGACTGTGGTCTTGTATGGGCAAAGTCTACAAAACTCCACTGCATTAATCCATCTTTTTATCAGATCCATCAGTACTATGAAGGGCCTAGAACAAGAAGGCCTCAAACCTCCCCCAAGTGGTACTTTAATGGTACTGTCCGAGATGTGTGTCCATCCTCTGATTTAGGGTAACAATTGCTTGTCTGTACTGGTTTACATCGTCATTTATATCACTCATTTTGTTCTTGAATCAGAAACAAGAAAGGCTTTAAAAGCAAGGAGTGTGGAGCACTGCAGCCTTCTGTGTAATTACGGTTTGTCTAGACATTTATAAACCTTCATACAACAGATTATAAAGGTCAACTAACATCATTTAATCTGCTGCCTTTCCCAAGACAGGCGATAAGGGAGAAGGGGAGTCAATTTAATGAGAAATTGACAAATGGAAAAAAATTTTATTAGAATGACGTGAAATTGAAACAAATGTATTTATTTTTAAAAAGGAGCTTGAAAGGAATAAAATATCACTGGGTTTGCGGTGTGGACATTTTTCCTGGGTTTCTCTCAGCGTGACTAACCATGACTGACTGTGGCCCTTCTGGGTCCGTAAAACAGCGCAGCCGGAGCAGTTTGTGTCTCTGTCCGCAGCGGACAGGATGATCACCGGCGCTTCTCAGCACGGGCCAGCTGGGATGTAGCTGTACACCTTCTCCCAGCAGAGGCTCACAGCCAAGCGGCCGGTCACTGGAGCCGCCGCAGGGCCACAATGACAGGCGAGGATGCGGTCAAGAGGAGGAGGGAGAAAACAAGCACATCTGCCACATTCACACACACGAACATGTGCTGGAACTACACATCCCATCAGTCATCGGTGGTACTGCACCATATATTACAGTTTAGAGGTCTCACAGATCATCTCTGCTTTCAGCAAGAGTGCAGATGTCTCCATTGGTGTAAGCCTGGTGGTTGTCAAGCTTTCTGTCCCCACCAGACTATAACGTTAGCAGCTGTGTGGTTGTTGTTAAGTGAGTTATGTTACACCTCTGTCCTTTACGGTATCTGCGATTGAGCTGTACTGTCAGTTCCCTAGCTTCAGTCTCCGTACGCTTTTACAACATAGATGCTATACATACCATCTAGGTCCGCCGTTTTTTTTTTTTAAACACTACTTGAAATACATACTCCTTTCTCTTTGAAATCCAATGAAGGCTCTCTGGACATTTAAAATCTTGGCCAAGACAGAAAAGCCCACATTTTAATGCCACCTGGACTGTAATAAGTATTCTCCTACTTACAGTACAGTGCACATTAGCACCACCTACTGGATGGGCTATTAATTTCATACATGTATTTCCACTTCACGTTTTCCACGTAAGGCAAAATTGTACATCAAGAAATATTGAATCTGTGAGTCTATAGATTTTTCCGAATTGTTTTTAAATGGTCAATGTGCGCACAATTTATTATTACACATAACAAAACAATTACACGTACATCCATAGCTATAAGACACGGCATAATAAATGTAAGTCTTTAAAAGCCATTATAAATAATACTTTACGTGATGCAACTGATTTGATTAAAAAAAATAAATCACCCGAACGCTTGTTTTTTTATTAAACCTGGCGTGTTTAATAATAAGATTTTTCTCAAACATTTTACAAATCATTTAACTGTATAAAACGAAATTCACTATGTGTTGCTGTAAAGGTGTAGCGGGAAAACTTACGTTCATTCTTTATCGATAAAAATAAGCAGTGGCGCGCGTCTCATAGAAATAAAGATATCTGCATTGCAGCGAAAAATTGACGGCAATATGAACTTAAAAAATATATTCATTATATATATCATTCAAAAAAAAAATGCGAGAAGGGTAACAACTTTTCCAGAAACACTTAAAACACCATAAGATAATTAATGTGTATCAATAATTCTGGGGAATATCCATTGATGTGATTAAATTCTACCGCCAAAGCCAAAATGGAAGAGTCTATTGAACATTAACTACACGCGTTAAACTGACGGAAGACTCGGGCTTTTACGACCCTCCCACTTTCGGACCCGTGCGCCGAATCGGTAATAAACCGAGGCCCGCGTGGAAGCTGTGCAGTCTTCAGGCGAAATCTAGAACGTCATTGTGACGCGCGCTTCCCGTAAATACCCCCCTCTTTTCATGTGCGCGCTTCAAAGGCGCCCAGGTCTGGAAAGTGTGAGTCACGATCCGGGCAGGCCAGACTCAATTAGCGCAGCCACCGCGCCTCCAGCGCTCAGTAAACCCTGTACGCGCTCTGCCAACTATCCTTTTCGCTCTCCAAAACTACTCTCTTTCTTTTGTATGTAAATAAAACAGTAAATCAAACAGCGCCTCGGTATGCTCATTAAAAACGTTTTAAGAAAACAATGATCTAAATCAGGCAAGAGGAACTGTAGAGGAGGGGACTGAATAGTGGTTTGGCTAAGACTGAATTGACATTATACAGAAATCATGCGGATTTCATGATGAGTCCATTCACTGTTCTGTCTCATTTTTCGCAGTTAATATATTTTTTATTATTATTTTTTGTGGATTTAGTAAGGGATTTTTTTTCCGAGAAACCACTTATAACTAACTTTACAGGTAATATTCAGCGCTGCACCCTTAAATCACATCATTCACTTGTAATTTCCAGCAAAGGAGTCGCTATCGCTCCCGTTTTTCAGTTCTCATACTTAACATCACTTAGTTCCCATAACAAATGGGTACCACGCAGGACATAAAAGAATTTCGTTCCACAAAAACATGATGTCACATCCCGCTCGCTCCTCTTATGACATGTACTCTACTGCCCCGGTGATGTGACTCTGATTCAGAAAAACAAAAACACCCCTTCTCGGACGGCGCTTGACAACAAATTGCATGTTTGTTTGTTGGCGCGTCTTAGGAATCAGCATCCTCCTCGCAGAACGGCAACCGCGACGTTTATAGGCCGGGGCGCGATGGAGACCTGCAGGAACGACGCCGCCTGTGGGGATAATGGGCCCGTTAAACGAGGTGTAATGCAATCTGGACCCGAGGGGCTGCTGTCTGGGTTCGAGCACGCTCGTCCTGTTGCGTGGGCCCGCGGTGACTCACTGGTTCCGTCAGGTGGGGATTCAGGATGTAGGAGCGAGCCAAGGGTTTCGTCGGGCCAGCACCAAGCCTCCCAAAACCCAGAAGAATCGTCTTTGAGGGAGGGGTCGCAAGTTATTTCTTTAATATGTTTATTGTAAGCAGTGTAAAGAAAGGTTTTAAAATGACCGCCACCAAGAATTCCTCTTGCATGTACACTGGTGACGAATGCTTAGTCATATTGGCCATAAATAACGGTAATGACAGACTTTTGTGACTTCGCCAAACGCAGAAACCGTTTAGTGGTCGGTTCTCAATTTTTCTCAAAACAAGTTTGAAGGAATGATACTTTACTAGGAAAGTGGTGAAAAATCACCAACAAACCCCTTTATGAGCTCGGGTATCACATTAAGTGATGTCAGGAAACTTACCAGTGATGGTCGACAAAGAAGCGGTTTATGAAATGTATTCGATTCGGCCGTAAAGTGCAAGTCCGTGTTAAATTTAGTGTCCGGAATATTGTCACAATTCACCTTCCATTGCTCTTAAAACAACTGGCTCACTTATTAAATACCAGTGTGTTTTCCTAAATACAGCAGCTCTTCGGAAGTGTGTATTGGACGGAACTTTCCGGCAGTGTCGCAGCACTCCCGTTAATAGCGAAATTAACACCCATTTTCATTTCTGCGTAACTCTATAATGGAGAGCGGAGTTTTAACTCATGGGATGCACGCTTCATTGTAGCGTTTTGGCTGATCACGTTAGTTCCAATAGTGTTCCCGTTTGATACCGAGTCCAGGGCCTACGCCAGTGTTTTTATATGAGAACTACACTGTTCACATAGACGCTGGTGTCCAGGGAACGACGGTTTGAATTTGATTTATTTTCCCAGTCTCGTCCTCCTACCCCCACACAAAACACAAATCATCGCGGCCCCGCTATCAGCGAAAAGTGCCTTAATAAAAACGCCAGGTTGTCTGAAGCCTCGCCGGAGTCCCTCAATTCTCGGGTGGCGCAAAAGAAAAGCGTGAACAATTCAGAATGTGAAAGCGTCTTGCGGGGGCTCCAATACCGGCACACCACTTCCCAGCACGGCGCTGGCCAGCCCAACCTTATAGGAGCTGCTGGAACACCGACTTCGCCTTTGCAGCGGGACTGAAGCCCAATGCATCAGTCTGAGAAGATTCAGTCCAGCACAAAGTTGAACGCGGTTCAGGCGCAGCTTCCAAAACGGGCGAGATGAACTCCGATCCCTGCCAAAGCAAGCTGCTGGCCCAGGTCCACCTGGCGGCAGGAGCAGAACGCCCTAGTTCCAGCGCGTATTAGCGACACATTCAGAGTCAACCCCCCCCCAAACAATACAGACACCACACCGGTAAACACGGCACATTATACGTCTAGCCCTACCTCGGGAGACACTTGGTATTAAAAACATTTGGTTCCTACATATGTAAATATAGTAACAGTATACTACTGACCTCGTACTGTGAGCGCTGGAAAAAAAAAAGGCAAGGACCGCCAGCAAAAATTTATGACCGAGTTAAGGGGAAACCCCTGCAGGAAAACAAGGCGGCAGAGCGGGATATGCACACCGATCTCATCCGCTCCTCCAGAGCCCTGCGTTTGAAAACACAGGTCACCTGTGGCAGCTCAAACGGGACGAGCTGTTCACTGCGGAGCACAAATTAACTTGTATGGTTTCCGGCCCATATCTCGCAGTGAGGATAAAATTCATTATTAATATTTAAAACTAGCTTCCTCTCAGACTTTTGGGCCACGCTAATTAAATCTCATTATTGATCGTATCAGGCAAAAACATACCAGGGCTCATTTCCCCACCACCGCCAATTAGAGGCAAAAAGAAAAAAACTCTGGAGTCTGGTTTACAGATTGCATAATAATGAACTGTCCATGGTCTTCTAGGTGATATCACTTTTATATATATAAAAAAATCTTAATTATCCATTCGATGCCTTTCAGTTCACAATCTCCTGCAAATTAATTTAAAGAAATGTAATATTGCCACCTACTGGCAAGCAAAGGCATATACACAAATATTGTGACTGCGTGCGCGTGCGCACACACTAAATACACAACACTTTCGGTACTTTTGTTTACTGTCTTTTCAGTCATTCTGAGGGGAACAAACCCAAGGACTTTTTCTTCTTCTTCTTCTTCTTCTTGGGCCTGGGCATGTCAGAATCGCTCTCCGGGCCCTCTCCTTCTGCTGACCAGCTTTGTCTTTCTTTGACTTTGTCATCCTTATGCTTCTCACTGGAGATGTCTGCAGCAGAGTTCGGGTCCTCACTGAATTCCTTCCTTTTCCTCTTCTTGCTCTTAGCCTCTCCATTCACACAGACAGCCTCAACATTTCTGGGAGGTTCACAGCTGTCAGCATGACTGGCAAGACCATCCTCCTTGGCATCCTGGCTTTTGTCCTTTCGCTTCTTGACTTTCCGCCCATCTGTTGAGTCACCTCCGTCGGGTTTCACGTGCCCCTCTTCCACAACACACTTTCCTGACTCTTCTGCAGTCATCAGCTCCATCACCCTGGTGTGAACAAAGATCACCTTGAGCTGGTCAAAACTGTAACACACGTTTTAATATGGATTTAGTACTGTACAGGTGTTCAGGTGACATCAGGAGAAAAGAAGGCTGAAAGCCTAACTTTAGGACGGCTCTGTTGGCTGAGAATGCTGCGTACCTTTTCTTTTCCAGCCTTCCTCTGATGAGGAAAACACCTGCAGCATCCATATCTAGGTGGGAAACTTCAAACTCCAAGGTGTCCCCTATGTTGAGACCGACCGTTTTCCACATCTCCAAGGAGACCTGGCGGGGCATCGGAATGGATGCATTGAAACACCCGTGCACCAAGCAGCCCACATGACTCGCTCCAAGTTTGTTTATAGTGCCCTGTAAAACAAAATGCAACGCAGAAACAGCACTGACTCAGACTGACTCGATCAATAAACACACTGGAACAAAGTCAAATTTTTATTAGACAAAAATGAAAAACAAACACTAACTAAAAAAGCAGCAGTGCAGTACTGATCCATTAACATTATTTTAAGGAGTCTAAAAAGCAGCATCAGTACCAAAAGCTTTTGTCCTCTCTTGGGTTGAAAGATCACAAACGTTGCTTCTACATCAATGTGGATGAATCCCTGGTCGTCGTAGATGTCTCCGTATTGTCCCACAACTTTGATGTTGTCGTAGGCCAGTGGAACCCCATGCATACTGAATGGAGGGGGGGGGGCAGAAATCACGTTTCGCTTGAAACTACAGAAAATCCAAGCAAATCAATATTCAAGGAAACGTAAGCTCTGAGCGATTCGCTTCATATCGTACACGTGCACGTACGCGCGTACACGTACACGTACACACACACACACACACACGTGTATCTGACTCTGTACTGGTTTACAGTGAGATCGTTTCAGTTTTGTAGCCCTTTGACACTGAAGCATAATTTGCACAGCAACAACGACGTGAATAAGAGTCCAATAACCGTGAACGCAACCAGTTAATATCCTCCACATGGCAAACCAAACAAGGTGCTTCTGCAACTTTTTCAGCTCAGAGGCTGCCGAAAGGAAACAGCCGTTCAGGTAGAAGTTATAAACCCATCTACCGCCGCTCACAAGTCACCCAAATCGCACATGTACCTCTCGGAGTATTTCAGAAGCTCGGCGTTTAGCTGCTCCTGGATGCCCGTCTTTTTCTTCTTTAAATACATCGGCGAAAGAGCAACGTGTCTCCTGCTGGTGTCCACCACCAGACACGAGTACTGAGAGTTCACGAACTTACAAGCGTCTGCAAACGTGGGAATTAAACACGTGGCTGCTCCCGTGTCCTGCGCTTCCGCCAGCGTGTCTTTCGGTAGTTTCTGCGCCGATGTATTTCCATCGTCGGTGGACATTTTCTGACGTTTCCTATCACCTGTAACCTCCTCTAACTTCGCCATGCCGACATGAAGATCCCAGCGTGGTGGCGACTTCGACAGGAAGGAAGGAAGGACTTGACGTTTACTTTGCGTTTGGAAACTGAATAGCGCCTCCTAGTGGAGCGGAGTGTTCGAGCTGTGAATAATAAAGTGAAATTTATTCACAGAGCACGTTTAAATATACAACTGTTGACCAAAGTGCTTTACATAAAATAACAAACACGAAATGGGGCAATACACTGATTAAAATGTAATGTAATATGCCATAAAATATCAGAGAAAATATATTTATCTTATAGATAGAACCTGTTACACATAAAAGAACAGGAACATTAAATGTAGTCCAACCCCTAAATTCCAAACTACTGTAAAAAGAAAATGTTAAAAACCGCCATAAGCTCAAACCACATGAAAAGCTACAGCAAACAAAAATGTCTTAAGGTGAGCCTTAAAAAGGGACAGAGTTGGGGCCTTTCTAATGCACAAAGGAATCGCATTCCAGAGTTAGGGTGCTGTAATGGAGAACGCGCATTGTTCCAGGAATGATGTTACAGGCGTCGCTTGGAGACTTCTAGTTACTTTCTTTCTATTGAACGTACACTGGCATTGCTGGAGAAGTTAAAACGCTAATCTAAAAGTACAATTTAAGCGCGGTTTAGGTTAGATGACAATATCAGTTACCCTTCTGTTCGGTGGTTTATACTGAAAACAGTATTTGCAGGGGAAAAAACTGGCATTGTCTAAGAAATCGACACATTATTGTCAACAAAACACCATGGTTGTGGGTTATTACACGATTGGCTGAGTGTTTGTTGCCAGCTAGGGTTGCTGCATTAGAGACCCGTCCGCCGGGTGATGCTCCGAGCCCGCTGAGATGCTCTTCTGCACGGCGCCGTAATGCCGCTGCCCTGTTAATAGAGTCATCTCGTCTGACTCAGCTTGCAAGGTGCTGGCGTAGCCTTTTCCTTTTACACATCTCTGCTCCCGGCGCTCACGCATTTTCTCACTTGATGTAAGCTGATAGGATAATGAAATATTGAACAGTACCGTATTGATGAAAATTGTGAGAACTCCATAACGTGCGTATTTCAGACGACTTGTCTGTCGGTGACCACGGCAGGCATTAACAGAGTTAAACAGTTGGAAACGCAGGCTCGGTGAAGGAGCCTACAGCTGGACACATTTATTGCTCTGCAAATGTTTATAGAATGCTACTGTGCACCGAGGTATCGCTGCCTCAGCAGAGACGTGGTCCCTTAACTCTACAATGCTTTTAGGGTTTGTGTACCTCATGGTACAGGGAATGCTCTGCAGTTGTAGACAGCCCGTTGGTTGTAAGTCTTTGACTGTCTGTTTGCTTAGTCTGATATCTGTGTACACAGCACCTGGTTACACAGCCTATGAAAATGTACGTTTACTGGTGTGGAGGTTAATTCAGAAGCTTTCTAGTTGCTCCCAAGGAAAGAGGAGACACACTTATAACCCTAAGGCCAAAAGTCACCTGACCATATAATAATGGTATAAGAGCTTTACCATGCAGACGTTCTACTAAAAATACAAGGCGAAGGCAGTATCCCTGGAAACTGCAACGCAAGTACACATGTCTGTAACTGCTCTGGCGTGACCCTGCTGACAGGAAGTGGATCTCAGTTACACACGTCCTCCTCTGGTCGCCCTGTGGAGATGCTGACGCTGACCCAGACCACGGTCATGTGCCTCCATACAGGCCAGTCTGCAGGGACACAGGAGGTCACACAGCCTCACAAACCGGTGTCTGAGGTGGTGTGTGTGTATATGCAAATGAAGCTCTTCGGTAATAGTTAAAAAAAAAATAAAAATTTAATTCCATCATCTTGAGCTTCAGTGGAATCTTCAGATGTTCAGAGGACGTCTCTATAGGAGATATTGAAGGGTGTGCGTGTGTGTGTGTGTGTGTGTGTGTGTGTGAGTGCATGTGTGACTGCGTGTGATCGCTGTCTCTGAGCAGAGCCACTCAGCAGTTCTCTGTGCTCTCGGCTGGCGATGTAGATCATTAGGCTTCAGTCAGGTACGCTGAAGCTCGGCGTGGCACTTCTGGGTTTTCTTTACTCTCCTGCCACAGCTCACGTCTCAGCTCTACGTCCGCTCTTTACTCTCCTGCCACAGCTCACGTCTCCGCTCTACATCCGCTCTTTACTCTCCTGCCACAGCTCACGTCTCCGCTGTACATCCGGTCTTGTGCACATGAAGCAGAATTATATGCAGTCTATGGGTTTTCGTAGCAGAATTTCTGATCAGTTTGGGAAAGCCGGTACAACTATTACTCATGTGGGTTTGCTTTCAAGAATATTTAAATAATGTTTAAATGAGGGGAGGGGGCTGGGGGTTGGTGGAACAGGGCCTCACTGACTAGGAATGTTGTGTAATTCCTCCAGGTTTACAGATTGTGATCTGTTCCTAATTGTCTTTATGCTGAGTTTGTATGTTCTCCCCACGCATGTATGACTTTTCTCATACAGTCAAAAGCCTTGCAGTTGCAGTAAACTGGCAGCTGTATGTTGTAAGCTATGTGTGAATGCTATGCACAGTATGTACCATGTACAGAATATGCTGATATATACCATATTTTGACGAAAATGCACTCTAGGACCCCCTGACTGGGCCAATTAGCAGTTAGGAGGTGAATCATTTTAATAAAGGGTCCACATTAATATTTTGAAGACTTTTATTTCAATAAGAAGCCTTTATAAAAAATAATATCAATTCATAAATAATACATTGTATATACACAAGCTTTATCATTCCAGGAATTTGATTACCATGTTGTGCATTGTCTTTAAAGCATTCAAATTACACGCAGGACATAAGGAGAGCATGTCAGAATAATCATCTCAAAAACAGAATGCCAGTGTGATGGAATGGACAAAAACAGCCGTACATGTCATGAGCTGTTCTGTAAGCATGCCGGTTTTTAGTATTATAAGTATGAAAGCCTTCTGAGGTTGAATTTTCCATCCATTTATTCTGCCAGATCAATAGCTCTCCAGCCAGTGGTCAGGCCCTGAACTCGTGCAGGGCCCTTGAAGCCCACTCCAGGGTCTGCTCAGTGGCTCGATGCTCGTTAAACTTGTCCGTCCCTGTCCAGCACCTCACCTGGTCTGAATCAGCCATCTGCTCTCATTCCATATTCTATACACCTGTTCAGGTGAAGATTCCAGTGTCTCTTTATTTTCTTGAGGCCAGGACTTTGCCTTATGAGCATCTGAATCATGGTGGAGTTGTCCTCCCATTGTAAGAAATCTGGGGAATTCCACTGCTGGAGTTATCCAGAGTCTCCTGCCACAGTGAGAACAATATGCAGTCAGCTTCACCTGGAACACCTTCTCAGAGGTTACATGCTTTCTGCACAGAGACTGGTAGCTAACAGACCTGCCTCTGTGATAAGGAGCCAAAAATATCCTACCACAGTTCAGTATCCAATAATTCTTTCAGCTTCTTAAACCATTACCTAAATAGCAGGCAACAAGCTACAGAACTTAATGGGTAAATAAATATTTAACAACAGAGTGGAACTCCTGATTATTAATGCATAGTCTTAAATACGTACAGGAAAAGCATGCGGTAATTGTCAATTTTACAACGTCAACTGCCATATCTGGCCTGTTTTTCACTGTTATCCACATATGTATGTATGTAAATCATGGAATTTTGGAACAAAAGCATCCACCAATAGTGAACTTCCTTTGGCCTTCTTTTGGGTAATTACCTTGTCAGTCATTTCGTGGGAGTGGTGCAGGGAGTGTTCCCGCTCCAGGAACATCCTCTGCTGCTCGCTACTGGCCAGGCGGCAGGTGAGCCAGGTGGACAAGGTGCAGGTGCCAATGCCCACGCAGGTGAGCGTCAGGGCAGATAGGTGCAGGGGCTGAAGCGTGTTGGGGCGCTTCACCAGAGCCCGCACAAACTGGAAGTTCAGGATCCCGCCAATCAACCCGCAGATGCAGCAGGCTGAAAACAATATCATCTGTCAGCCAAAGAGAGGCGGGAGAGAGAGAAACAGACACACAGAGAGGGGCGTGTTCAAATGGACAGGCGTGGAACGAGGCAGCACAGAAGCAAAGGTCACATTCTCAAAGCCACTCAAATGCAAATGAGCTGCGTGTGTAGAAACTCTGAGAAGGACCTGTGTGAACATGGAGCGGAGGCTGTCTGCTTTTACACAGGTTGTCCTCCACTGTGATAGCAAAGTCAAGAGCGGGACACTTAACAAAACTCATCAGACATGTAAAACCACAAGGCTTCAGCGTGTTAGAAGAGGATGTTGGGAAAGAGAGATGCTGTATGCTGAGGCCTTCATATAGGGATGGGTTTCACTTTGGTATTGATTTATCATTAAAGTGCTCCCTAGTGAAATTCATTCTTTTCAGACCCGTAAATTAGATTTTCCCTCTTAAGATGAGTGTTGAAAAAGTTCACACTCTCTGCTTGGAGTGCAGAGATCCTTACCTATGTCACTGCCTATGTGGAATATTATAAAACAATTTGTTCAATTTAATGTCATATTCAATTACAAAATAAAATGTAACTGCAGAGAGAGCTAATTAATGTTTTATGAACACTTGTTTTTAATGGGGTGGTTTGCTGAAAATGGGGGAGTGGATGAAAAATGTACACCCCTACCCACATTCCGTTTCAGTTACATACTTACAATAAGTCCAGTTCTTTTTTTGGCACAGAGAATCCCACAGAGTCCGCAGACGAGGAACTTAAAGAAAAAAAAATCAATCCAGTTATTAAAAGCACACAATGACAAATGAGAGGTCAGCTAGAACCAACACGTGCCTCGAGCTTTCCTATTACTTTCTTTTTTAAACCCCACACCTTTTTTTTGGTAAATTACTTAGTTGAAACATCGGTATTATTGAGCAAACACAATTACAGATTGTGTTGAGTGAGAGAGCGATTGGCGTGGCGAGACTTTGTGTATTCGTGTATTTCACGTACACTTTAGTCAGTTTGGTTTACAGCAATACACTGATTTGTGTTTTCACATGGGCACTTGTGCTTACTAACATTTATTTCCAAATGAGAAACTTATTTCGTATTTTAACAGGTTATCAATTTAATGTATTAATTTAATTGCAGTGTGATATTTTAAAATCGAAAATTCTGACGTTTCATTAAACACCGACACAAGTGTCACTGCAGTGGGTATATACATGCACTTTGCAAATTTTTTACATCTGTTGCTTAACGGTTTGAAGGGTCTTGTTTTGTCTTACGTTGTTTCACGACATTTTTTCAAAAATTAAATTCGGGGACGCTGCACTTATTCGTATGCATGTACCATGGATACTACATGTCAGAGTAAGGGAAAATCTTCACATGTAGAAGAAACCACGATCGTAAATAAAGCGCGCGAGCTACCGTGGCTTTTCTGCATCTCAGCCGCCTCTCTAAATGTCTCATTACCATAATGCACCAGTGCTAACATAATTCAGTGGAAATGTGGAAATGCACCCCACGTAATTTATACACCCTCGAAGAGTTTATGTGTGGGAAATAAGCGAGAATTTATTTTTGGGGAACTCATCAATCGCAGCAAGCCAGATCGGATCTTTTCAAAGCGCACTTGTCGAAATCGTGGGAAACTTGTATACGAAGAGGAGGACCATTGGAAAAGTTCGACTTTTCATGAATGTAATTTATGGCAAAGTTATTTATCACACAGTCTGTCATTAATTTGATAAGAGATTAATTTATTGGTTTCACTGTACAAACCTTTACGAAAATTAGATTCATATGAACTCAACGAAGTGCAAAGTTAGGAGTACAAAATTAATCTGTCCATTAAACCTACGATTTAAAACATTTTAAGCATACGTGATTTTTATTGACAGAAGTATAATTTTGGTGCTTAAGGCTGGATAAAGTGTGAAACGCGAAACTCACACACACACCGCTCCACACCGGCGACGCGTCTCCTTGTTGCCTCTCGTGCTCGGCTCGCACCCGACTCATTCCCACAGCACCCAGCGTTATGCTAGCCACTCCGAGGCCGATCTCAGCCACGGACAGCACCAGCAGACTCCAAATGATCTTGCGGCTTGTGCACATACTTTCTCCGGCATCCTTTACAAATGCGAAGGGAGAGAATGGTCTGGCCGTCTGTCAGCGATCGGAAAGCGACGCGTGTCCGTTCAGTTGCTCTTGCTGCATCAGCCCATAGAAAGTGTCAGCGATGTATTATATATGGGTTTAAATCCGTTGTATATTGCTGCTTAAAAGTTGGCGCCCAGTCGTCCTTGGGAAACTCGTGGTGGCAAACTGTGCACCTAACCGTACATCTCATTGATCACACTGGCGATGACTAGGCGCTGTCCAAAGTGCTTAAATCACATTAACTCCCATCCGTCTCCTCTGCAATCCACTCGCACTCTGGTGCTGGCGGAGCCGGACAGACGAACAGAGCACTTCACTCGTTACTTTTCGTCTTTGTGCAGCGCCTTGTTGGATGTGCTCATGTGACTCTCCTGCAGTCTCAGCTACTTGGATGTTTTATTATCTCACGGCTCTTGCCGCATTAGAAAGACCGCTACTTTCACAGCCAGTCGTCCGTGATTTACAGGTAAATGTTTAGGATTAACCCCTATTGGTCACTGATGCGATCTGAGACACATCTTCACGACCCTTTAGTCTAAGCAATCATTTGCAGTCTTGGCGATCGTGGCTCGTGTCCGACGCTGCTCACCATCTGCAGAAGCATGCTGCGCCGTCGTGCTACTTCTCTGGTTTCTAAGGTACAACTGGGGCAGAGGTGCAGTGCGAATGATGAAATTTTAGTGATACCAGGTGGGAACTTATTGTCTGCAGTTCTCAAAAATCAGCACTAGATGTGTTGGAGCCTATTTATATTGCTAGGTCGCACCACGCATGCCGTCAAATCAAATATCCTTAAACAGACGTAAAGTGGTTGTGAGTTTGCGTTTTCATAGGCATCTCCATCGCGTCTTTATGCCTTCTGAGAATTACCATATATTTCAATAAATCCAGTCAGATACTCAAACCAATTTAATTTTATATTACTAATCCGTCAGTGAGTAACACTGACAGTTTAATATGGTCATCACGTGGGTCTGAGTCCGACTGTACGTCTCTGAGTGTGTGTGTATGCGTGCATGTGTATGTATGCATGTGTACGTGTGTGTGGAGTTTGCGTGTTCTTCTAGTGTATGCATGAATTTGTGAGGTGCACTGGATTCCTGCAGTAATCCAAAACATGCAGGTTAAGTGCATTAGGAGATCCAAATTAACTATCCCTAGTGTCTCTGTGTGTTGATTACTGCTGTGTCCAGGGTAATTGGTCAGTGAATGAAAGAACTCTGTCTTCAGAAGAAATCCTCAAAATGGAACATTAGCCAGTTGAAAAAATTATTGTAACAAAGCACTGAAACAGGCAGAAAGAATTATATTTTACAAAAATCAAATGCCCTCCTTTAAATAAAATTGAAATGTCCTGATATATGCATATTTTCCCCCTCATAGAAAATGTGACAGCATGCAATTACACTCTCCCCCCCCCAAAGTCTGCTAAGGTTGTGAGATTCTTTAATAAGATAAACTTTATTAACATAAAAACAGCAGTACGAAATATGCAATTCAATAACTTTTAAACTAGTTTTTTGTAAAACTGAGAATATGATGGTTCTATTGTTATGCATGAGTTAAGCAGATATTTTTGATTTGAATATTAATCTAGAAGCCCCACTCATGAAGTATTGGCTATCTCGGATGTCTGATGTGTGTGTACTACGTAAGACACGTTTTTGTCTTCGGTTTTTTTTTTTACTTCGTTTTTTTGGGATGTTTCTTCATTTCATAGTTCACTGTTCTGCACTGCCAGCATGCCGTTAAAAGTGCTGATCTGGTCATATACGTGCAGTCCTGGATTTCATCTTAGTCTGAAATAGTATCGGTGCAGCTATATATAGTGCCTTGCCACTCAGTGTTGCATAATCAGAGAGGCTGGAGGGGCGTTTGCCGGAGAACACAACAATCTGAATCTCACATTACCACGTGGACCAGCTGTCCCGTTGCTATGAAATGGACCGTGGACTCAAATCTCTTCACTGGGGAAACTCACCAATCTAGCAAGTACCACTCACGCCTGCCCGTCGCCATGGGAACCAGCATCTATTTCCTTGATTCTTCAAGTGCTGGGTCTCATCCGAGAGACGGGTCAGCTCACGTTAAAATTACAACAAAAGGCAGCGCCACTGCACTGCACACAGTCACTAAGTATTTTTAGAAACTATGTTCCCCCTCCCCAACTCAATTCACCCCCACTGAGATCTCCACGGGGGGTGAGAACAGTTGACTCAAGATTCATTGTCATTCAAGCAAGTAGATTCCACTCAGCCCCTCCACGCCACACTCTGACCAACCCACCCCAGCCACGCCTGTGAAATGCTAATAGAACACAAATGTTCTGCTTAGAAATTACTTCAGGGTGATTCCGACACACAGAGATGCTGAGGATATTTTCTGAACAGCTTTATGACAGGTCAAACTGTGGCATGTGTATATATTTAAGGGAAGTCCCTAGTAGTCTGTGGTAAAAGCTTTTGCGCTTCACTAAATGCTGGGGAGGAGGGGCGTGGCTAAACTAGCAGTGCCCTCACCCCCAGGATTCACATGCAGCATGGTCTGCATAGTTTTATAGGTCATTACCTCCTGTGGATAAAATGTTGGGAAGAGAGTTAAACCTTCCCCTTGGTGCCTGTAATGTATGCATAATCGTCTATAAATTGCTCAGTTTACATTAGGATTTGGAATTATAATGACAACACCAGTGAATCACTTTACACTGTGCATGTCGTCAGGTCTTTCCCTGAGGTACAGATGGGATAGACTCACCACTGAAAACAAAAACGATGAGGAGATGTTTTACTAAGGTGTGCAGGATCCCGCCCTGGTGAAGCCACTCTTCCAGTGACTAAGCTTTGTGTCAGGGAATTTCCGCTGTCTTTGTGCTGAATGCACCCAGGGTTGTCTCTCCCAGGCTAGCAGCCGCAGCTGCCCCACCCCGTGGCTTTGTGCGCCTGACCACGAAGGCCAGCTCGGCCCCAGCAGATTGCTTTTGTCCAAAAAGAAAGCAGCCACCCCTGTGGGACACTGAGCTGAGGAGTGGGGTCAAAGTTCACCGCCGCTGCTGTCACCCTGTGTGATTTTAAAATGCAACTCACACTCCATCCCAGTGTGTGCAAAGAACGTAACACCTAGACACTGTTCCATTTGGTAGGACAAATAAACAACTGTAAATTAACTTAAGTGTGCCCTAAATCCAAGTGTACTAACAGCCGAGAAAAGTGTCAGATGCCTGAGTGTGTGTTTCAGGAAGTAACCTTCAGCGTGTTGCAAAGATGTAACTGAACAAAGGGGACATTTGGAGAGGACTGAGTTAGATATAATGCTGACTCGTCCACCCTGCTCTGTCATTTCTGCCATTTGGAACTGTGACACTGAAGTCATCCTCATACCCGCCAGACCACTGAGTGACAACGCATGCCGCGACAGCTGCAGTGCCGCCTGCGTGACAGCACCCCTAATGAGGTGCAAGACGAAAAGAATGCGAGGACGTTGCATGAATCACACGAGTTCGTTTGGGCCCCCTGACTCATGTGGAACTTTATTAACTCAGCATTGGTACAACTTGGGCTGAATTAGTGGAAATGACTACTCTTCAAGTACAATACTGAATCAGGAACCCACACCATCCCTAGATTTAGAACTTCTGTTCTTGTTCCTATTTAAACAAGGTAGTTTCTGCTGGGACTCACCAACTCTAAGAGCATCCAGTGTGACTTAATGGGACTTTTCAGGAATACGTATATCATCTCCCTGTATGTTCGCTCTTGAAGTTCCCTCAACATTTTTAAAGGAATGTTGACCACAGTGGCAAATAGAGGTTTGGCTGACGTCACATGGTTTTTGGTGCTTGACCATGATGCGAGGCGGACAGTGTGACAACGTGCATAAAAACTGTCTGTGAAACAGACATACAAGGTTTCTTTAAATAGTGGCTGCTGTGATGTTTATGTAGTCTTAAAGCGTCTTTAGTGCACGCTCCTACATGCCAGATGTGGAACTTTGTGTTTGCTTTTACGGAATTTAATTTTGTAAGCCAACCACTTGATTGTCTTCCGCTGTTTTCCAGCTGATCGGCTGCTGTTTTTCCTGCGTCCCCCACATCACCCGTTTCCCTGTCATCTGCAAATTTGTGCTTTGGAGCTGAACGGTTGCATTTTCTCACTGTAGTTCTGTTTTCTTCTCCCCTCACTGGTCTTGCCACTGTTTTCTTGAAAAGTGGGGGGGGGGGGGCGGCGTTGCTTGACACGTGTTCAGTACTTTGTGTGTTAACATCTGCTCAACACAAGGTTCTGAAACCTGCTCAGATCTTCTGATAGCAGGGCTAATTTTCTAGCCTGCTTAATTTTTTAAGTCCTTATGTTAGTGCAGTGAGGAGTGCTGAGTGGATCACAGAGGTTCAAGCTCAGGAGAATCCCCTGTGGTTCACTGCTGTGTGCCAGCAGGAAGAAATCCACTGCAGTGCAAACCTTCTGGTTGTCAGCGTGAGTCCATAGGACTTGGGACTTTAGCTTAGCAGACGAGTCCCTTTCTCTGGTAACTCTATGCAGGCCGTGACTGTGTTGGGTTCGAACACTAGCAGGAGCTGCTTCGGTTACACTTACTGCTCACAGGGCCTGCAGCAGTGCAACATGGGAGGAATGCCAAAAAGGTAGAAAAGCGACGTTACACCTTGTAACAGCAAACGATCCATCATGCCACAAATTAGGTGAATCAATGAGCCCTGAGATGGAGGACAAAGGCTACAAGGGTTTAACAAAGCCCTGAGGTCAGAGGTCACTTCTCAGAACACTGTAATTGCTTGGGCCCCAAACACAAGGCATTAATCATCTAAAACTAGGCTGTTTAGCACAAGCCTTCCTCTCTGCTGGGACGCAGAAAGAGTAATGAACAGAATGCCAGGCCTGCAGGGTCTGTCTGTCTGTCTGTCTGTCAGACCTCCACCTTTTGTTTACTATGAGGCCTGGTGAAAACAGCATTTCTGCTTAGCGTGGAGCAGTGGATTTGCATAGGTGACATACATCTCTGAGAACAAATCAAAGCTCGGTTGTACAAACTGTATTTTATTTTGTATTTCATTCCAAAGCCACACACATTAAACTCTGATCAATGATGTACTAGAAACATTGCCACTAATTAAGTTATCTGGTCCTATGGGCTACCTGACAACCTTTTGCTTGGTTAGCAAATAGCTAATAGTAATGCAGGCATGT
Source organism: Chitala chitala (assembly GCA_025773905.1). NCBI lineage: Eukaryota > Metazoa > Chordata > Actinopteri > Osteoglossiformes > Notopteridae > Chitala > Chitala chitala. Next base: position 24,724 of record JABJVR010047625.1, read on the forward strand.
TATTCACTCTCAAGTGTCGTGCTGCCTTGCACTGTTGCAGACGTCTTCACAGACTGCGCTTCTGTATGGAAATAAGAGGAACAAGCTCCAGCCCACACGGCTGTGGTTCTGCAGCCGACCTGGACCACCAGTCTCGTCCACTAAACCCACGAGAAGACATTTCCTTTCCTGTTCAATGGGCCATTGTTCTGACTAATGGGCTGTTGTTCTAATCTGCTGGGACTGGCAACTGGTGCCTGTGTTCATATTATGAATAAAAGGTGAAACAAAGCCACGCTCCTCCCAGCATGCACTGCAGCAGCTCCTGATTGGCTGCTGGCCAAAGACAAGAGGCTCTACCAAATGAGGCATACCGCTTCCGATTTCCTCTGCACCTCCTCCAAAGAGCACCACAATACAATGCAAAGCCACGTCCGCTGAATGACGGCGCAGAAACAGTGCCCTTTGCTAAAAGTGAAAAAACATGTGGGTCGTTTCGTCACCTTTAACGCAGCTGCCGCTTCCTCCCGCTTTGCATAGGTCATGATCCGTTTTCTCAGTTCCCAAATGGTGCTCAGTGTTCTCCATTTCGGTTTCATCAACACAAACTTGAGCAGTCTGCTCTTCTCAATATGGTGCTACTTTACCCATCAAATATCTTCCCGTGACTCACAGCTGATTGAGGACATGGCACCTTCACTAAGTCCTGTTTCAAAGTCAATACAAAAAGAGGAAGGAACGAAGATCAAATTTCTCCTGCCTTGTACCTGACGACTTAAAAACACAGTAGGCCCAAGAGTGGTGAGGTTTCATGGGTCTCTGATGAATTGATGATGACAGCAAAGAATGACGGGTCGATTGTGGTGTCCTTACGTATGATCTCTGCAGAGACGATCTGCAGGAAAATCAATGACTCCTCAGACGGGTAACAGCCACAGAGGTCTGCATTAATGCACTGAATAACGAGGACGTGTAAAGGCTAATGACACCACAGACTGTTTTAACTGTTTATCGAAGTTGTGATGTTGTGTCTGGCTCTTTACTTTATAGATCCAATCCATTCAGTGTTGATATAGCCAATTCCACCAATGCTTAAAAGTTCAAGGATTCGTGATCTTTTCTTCCTTGAAACGAAAATGATACAGTACGCTAACAGCATTCACAGTTGCCGTAATATGAACAGGGAGGTGAGCCAGCTGGCATGTTCTGTGTTTATGTCTGTAAGAGGAGAATCACCCACGGACAGATCACTGGTCAGTCTTCCGCAGCCCAGAATGTCCTTGAAGTTTCTACATGGTAATGAGAGATGAATTTAGGCGGTGGGATTGTGATACGAGTTACTGCCTTTGCAGGGTAGGACAGATGACATCGGTTTCTCTCTTCTCAGCCCCTCTCCCAGCCCGCCGAGTGTCCTGCTGAGCAGGAGGTGTTGGTGAAGGAGGTGCTACTATCACTCCGTATCAGTGCGGTGTAGCAGTGTTGATCCATTGTACAAGGTGACCCTCACTCAAACCTCGTCCCAGTCTCCCTCTGGCAGCACTGCTGAGTGTCCCAATTCCCACAATCTCCTGTCCCCACTGACCCCCCCCCTCCCCTTTCCCGCTTTCCCAAATCAAGGGTTAAGCTACCCTTGGAAAAAAGCTATACTTTTTGTGGTAAGTAACAATTTTACCACTACCACCGGAATCTGTTCTAATTCCTGTGGATACCGCAGAACTACCGTACTAACAGTTACCATGCCATTCCCTAGGCTACAGACCACTAAACTAGGGCCTACACTACTCTTATTGTACTGCTGTGCAAAACTTAACCAACACCCTGCAAGCGACACTGAACACAGTAATACACATACTGCTCTCTCTTTGGACGAGCTGAAGATCAGAACTGAGAGTGACTTTTATTGTACCTTTTTAAAATAAAGTCACAATCTTTATGCATTAAACCGTACATGCTCACAAATCCTCCCACTTTTGGTAATGTTTCCATACGACAAAAGAGAAATGAAAATGAGAGTGGCGGCATAAGGGAGAACCTTCTGTCAATCTACAGCGTCAGAGAGATGGAGCACATGATGGAGCAGCCCTCACCACAGAGGGAGGATGGATACACGTGTTCCTAATATGTAAAGACAGAACATGTGATGGTGATCCTGCCTGATGACGAAGAGAGGTAGAAAATACAAACCATAAAAAAGGCACGTGTTCACACTGAAACCACCATTTAAACTTCAAGAAATATAGTGAACCGAAGGCGGCCATCAGGCCTGGCTCTAATAATGTATTTACAGTGGGGCAAAAAAGTATTTAGTCAGCCACCAATTGTGCAAGTTCTCCCACTTAAAAAGATGAGAGAGGC
>JABJVR010047626.1:0-27052 GCA_025773905.1 Chitala chitala
ACAGCAAATTGTCCAGTATGTATAACCATTAATGTTATTTCTTTTAATGCTTTAATTTAGCCAGCTACTTTCACTTTAAACTTAATATTCAATTTTTAATTTGAATAATATCAACGAAAGATCTCCCATGGAGTTTGGAACTCTTTGCTTACTTACTACCATATCAGGATATAAATTTTAGAAAAATTTTTTGACCAACAGCTGATTGTCATTGGTTGATGGTTATCCTTAACAAGCCTACCATCATGCATATGACTAAAGTCTATTAAAAGCCAATGACAGTTTATTTTAATACAATTTTCTACTATACCTTTTATTCAGCTCCAGTAACAAGCAACAATTTAGTCAATGCTATTTCTAACAGTTTTAGCTTGAAAAAAATGGTTTTTGTTCCTATCTACTGTCACACTAGCAGCGACCATTACCTGCTCTGAAAACACTGATATCTTGGGTTTGCACAGTGTGTCACCAAATTTGCATATCATGCACATGGCAACCTGTTTATTTTCCAAAGCTGTAGTGGATACGCATTGCGAAAGCCTTTGGTAAAGTTCTTTGGTATATTACTAATTTACAAGCAAGGTGAAAAGCTAAAATATTTCAAGTAAACTTGTAAACTTTTATTTTAATTTGGTTAACTTTTAACTGATGGCATTGGTTAAATTGGTTGAACAATTTGTTATTTGGTGGTTAATGGTTATTTGGTTAACCAATGACATCCCTACTACTGTGCTACGTCTGGTACATAAGTCAATGTAATATGCTTTTACATTGAAAACACGTATGAGTATTTATTCATTTAATTCCCTCTGATGTCTTCCAAATGAGTTATTCATATACACAATATGCTAATGGAAAGCGCTAGCCATTAGCATATTGTTTGTGTTGTATTGGATGTCTGGGCAGTTATTGGATAGAGTTATAATTGTTCTACCCTCAAGCAGTGGGAACTGGGAGACAGGTGTCACTCACAGTGATGTATAACAGAATGAATATAAAGAGCCACTCATCATAACAACTGTCATTGCCTACAAATAGATGGTTGTAATACATTTTTTTTTATACAGACTTATTTGCACTCATGCCATCATGTCTGACAGCTCTGGCTAAGTCCGTAGCAGGTGACAAGTGTTTTTTTTTTTTTTTGTATGTTTATATATTCAAGCCAGTGGCTAGTGTCATTGCCTCATGCCTCCAAGGTCAGGGGTTCAAATCGCAGCCAGTGTTGGTCCCAACCGTGGATTAAAGGGGAGGCTTGGATCATGAAGGACATCTGGGGTAAAAATCTTTGGCAAGTCAATTTTCAGATTGTTAACTGGACGCCAGTATATTTACAGTTATTCATTTAGGCAACATATATTTGGACAGATATGTATATCTGCTGTAGTGACCCCTCCCTCCCTTAGGGAGCAGCCAAAAGGGGAAAAATGCACATATTTTCAAGCATGTCTATGAGATTATTTTTGGTCTTAGATTGCTTGTTATATACTAACTTTTTACTGCAACTGTGCATCCATACCTTCTATAGTTAGTACAGTAAATGTTTTCTGTATTGCATATTTCTGTATGCATTATTACCCTTTATGGCATTGGATTCTGCCAGATTACTGGTTGGTGCCCAATAAGGGCAATTACTGCACAATTTTAGATCTTTTCAAGAATGCTCCAGCATTCAGACTATGGTATCTATGAACTATTTATCAGTATAGAATGACATGTAATGATAGACTTTTGTTGCTAAGTGGTCACCTCAAATGTCCTATACTATGGAAGAAAGCATGGTTTTTTTCCTGTGCCTTCAGCACACATACATGAACTGTAAGTGAGGACCATGGAGCCCTTTGACCCTGGCTATTATCTGGGGTGTTATTGATCTGTAATGTTTGCCGATAGCTATTGAACATGATTGCACTGACCGTTGACGGCCTCTTTGTGGGAGGTGGTGGTCAGGACTCAATGATGCTATCCCTGAGCCACGTCTGCCCTAGCAGCTGCTCAGCACCCTGCAAGCTGTGCTGAGAAGCTTGGGGGCACTTTGGCCAAAAAACGATCAAAGGTCAAAGGATGTGCTTTGTAGAACAAAATCTGGCACCACAGCATGTAGTCTGTTATTGGACGATCTAGACTTCTAACCAAAAGATTGGGAAAGCATTATACACAGTACAATATATGCCGTTTGAAACACTCCATGTTATGCATTTACTTTAGCAATTTTAATTCTAATTTAATGGGGCAACTTGGTTTAAATGGATGCATGATCTTGAATGTGTTTGGTCGGTTTACAGAAATGCATTACCTTGAAAATATTTAGGCTGGTTTTTGTATTGTGATCACCTCACGATAATGTAAGTAAAGGAGTAATAGTGTTATCTCGTGAGATGAGTAAGTCTTTCATACAGAGTAGTAGTTTGGACAACACAGTTGTTAATAGCTGGTTTCTGAACATTCAGAATGAACCATCTGGCTTTAACAAGCCCTCTGCCTGTATGTCTTTTAGAAGAAAAGCTATAAGTCTCTGGACACCCAATTTTTGACATAAAATGACAGTTTTGTGCATGTTGGTTTACCTGGGCCCTGGTGTGATCCTTAGAGTTGCTTATCAGCTGTCAGTCTCTCTTTTATACTTCCTTTGGTGAGTTCCTAAAAATAAGAGTGATGCAGTCAAACTCATGAAAAAAAGAAAAAAGCAAATGTGTCCTTGGTAGCTATAAACACCAGTTACGCCACACCTTTATGCTTCCGGGATTTGTTCTGTCGTGAGTTCTGGTTGGCTTATCATCCTTTTCTTACATCCTTAAATCCTGTTAACATTCAACATCCTGTCTTGGAAATTCTGTACATTTTTTTTCCTTCCATCACATGATGATTTTGTATTTCCCATAGTAGTTTACCACTAGCCTCTCGACCTCCCCCATTCAGATGTGTATCAGGACAATAAGAGGATATCGAAGATCAATTCCCACAAGAGTGCATGTCATAGTGTGAGAAAATTGATGGGTAAGATGATGAAGTGTCAGCATATAGGCATCATGTACAGCATTGCTCATTTTCTTCGGCTGAACATATTATTATTATTACATCCTGTGTGTTAATGGTATAAGTCATTACATTAGAGTGTAATGAATCAAGGCCTGTGAAATGTATGATGTATTTTTTTGCAAAGTGGAAATAACACAATGGTTTTAAGGGTTATGCTATAGCTTTTCTTTAATTAAAGCCATCACATAAGACACTGAAAATCCAGAAATGACAGTGTTGCTAAAGGGTTGCTATAAATGAATGTACGTGATTACAAATTGCAAGTATTTCAAAGACCATTTCATTTCAATTTAAATTGAGTAATACAGATTAGTGTTGTAGCTATTTTAGTTTGAAACAAATATCATGGTAATGCAAACAAATAGTGCTTAGTATTAGATACTTTGTGTTGTGCATCAAACAAACAAGGATTGCAGTATTACAGTGGACACAAAGGATCCTAGCTCTAAGTTCTTGTGCCTATAAATCTATCCTTGTCTGACCAGTGATTTATGCACATTGAGGTTTGTATTGACTTTGTATTGGTAATGTATGGGACTTTCATAGTACAGGCCTGAGCTGAAAGAAGCTTGTAGCTTTTTACCTTTGAAGCAGCCTTGAAGCTTTGGTAGAAGGATGGAATACAAATGCTGTTTCAGTTGGCTCTCTGTGTGTGTTTTGTCCTTTACCTGAGTTGACTCTTTCATCCTGAGTAGTGGCACCCCGAGTGGGTCCCCTGACATGACGGGGAGAGGAAAGGTGTGAGTTTGGCTCCAGTCACTGCTTGGTTTGGTAATGAAGACCGCAGGGGTCTGGCATAATTTTAATGCAGCCAGACGTTCTCCCAGCTCAGGGCCTGCCTTGCCAAGTCTACTCTTGAACTTGTAATGATGCTGGCTGGTATGTGGAACTAGATAAGAATATGGAGGTGCATCGTGATTGAAAGTGTGTGTGTTTGTGTGTATGCGTGTGTGTGTGCGTGTGCATGTATGTGTGTGCGTGTGTGTGTGCTATTATACACATATGCTATTTCAGTTCCTGTGATGGTGTTGTGCTGATGGCTTTTTTTGTAGATTCTGTACTATAGCAGCCAGGTGTCTGTCTGGTGTTATCATGGTGGCCCACCCCACACAAATGGAAAACGTTTTTTTAGGCAGAGAAATATGGTACTCGCACTGAACTCGGTAACCAATAAGCTGTGTCTGCAGGCAAGAAGCCAGTCTCTCTTATCTACAAACTCTTTATTAAGAGTGAAACATTTCCTTCAGCCTACAAAAATAACACGGCCTCTTTTTTTTAACAATTTTTTTCCAATATGTTAAAAATTAGGATATGTGATGTAGATATTTTGTGTTGATGATATTCCACAGTTTTCATGCTGTGGATGTGGATGAGAATGTTTGATAATGCTCAGTTCTGTGTTTGCTATTAGCAGATACTTTGGCCAGGATTAATGTAAAAAATAGACATATCCAGTTGTGAGGACTCTGTGCCCCTCATATATTGGACCTTGTAATGACATACTACTTTCTGAATCTGTCTATGCAGTAGTTTTAATGTTAAATATAAAATAGAGGATTACAACAGTAGTATTATGGTCTTAAAACAGAAGTGATTTGCTGTTTGAGTAACTGTGAACTTAGATAATTAATACATGAACATGATTGAGCTGATTAATGGTTATTACTTCAGGGGTTAAATATTATAATATTTATAACCAGATTTTTTTTGACAACCACATTTGTTTTGTGTTCCTTTAGAGAAAAGTAGTCTCTGAGGAATGACACATGAAGCTATAACTAAACAGATGTTTTTATTTATTTTCTCGATTCAAAATTGAGGGAATGTCCCAAGACATTATTTGTTATTTCCACGTGGAATGGCTGTGTTTTGTTATTTTGTTATAAATTCTATCTACAGAGACAAACACATCCAGGTTAAATAAAATGTTTTAAATGGCCCCAACTGACAACTTAAAACAACAGGTAAAGTGAGTTGTCTAAATAGCTAATTAGTTAAAGCCTCCATTAAAAATTTAAGCGGTGCGGGTCAGTATAAAGTCAGGGAATGCTTGGCAATGATCAAGTTGCCTTGTGTTTCTCTCTGACAGTAGCACTGCAGAATAAAAAAATATATATAAATTTGTAGTTTTTAAATTCTGATTCATTTCCTGATTGCAGTGAGTTTCTTGTGTACTGTTGGTTCTGTGTATGTTATATTACTCCTTTGGGGAAAGACGTTTTGGGGTTTTTGATTCTAATTGTAAGAATTCCATGGATCCTCGTTGACTAGAGGTGAAATGGTTTCCTTAAGCAGTTTTGATCTTTTGCCCTCTTTTGGTTTGGACCATAAATAACCATCTTTTCATCAGCAATAACAAACAGCTCAAAAATGTCATTCTTTACAACTGCTATTAGATGACATAATTGTTTGAAAACCTGCCTAAGAAGGCTCTGGAACAGCTGCTGAAAAAGTCTTTCCCAGTCCAGTTTACAAAAAAAAAACTCAGGAAAAAAACGAGGTTTGGATGAAGCTGTGGATTCACAGCTGGTGTGAGTGAATTAAATTACAAGATGAATGGAGCTGGGGGAGTGATCCAAGCAGGAGATGGGGATGTAATGGGTGGAAAAGCAATCTGAGACACGGGGTAACTGAACAGGTTGTGTGATCGCTTTGTTTATAACTCACCATGTAATACCAATGTCATAACAGTGCAAGACACACAATGCAGAAATTACTTCGTTTTGGGGGCCACTCAGTGAAGCCTTATGAAAAGAAAAAAAGCTCTTTCTGAAACTTATGGAAAGGTAAATATAAAAGATGCATAATGCCATTTAATAAGAAATAAGTCATATTAATGTAAATAACCTGTAGAAGTTGCAGGAGGAAGACTGCAACATCTACAGGTTGTAGATTTGATACCTTGTAGAGACTGTCAGCTTGTCTAAACAACAGGATGTTTTGCACATTGAAACTGAATGTCACCAATCTGCTGTCTGCTGTGCTACTCGCATGTCACATCTGGGACACCACAGTGTTACAGCAATAATGTAAGCTATGTACTTAGGACAGGAGGCACACATTGGGGCAGGAGGGGGTGAATAAAATGTGAATGTGACTTATAGTATACACCTGAGGAAGAGGAGGCAGTCTGTCCTCATTTAGTGCATTTTGTAGCATGCTTACAGAGGACGCAGTGAGGGATTGAAATGCATGCTCCAGAGTACGGGCGCTCCCTACCTGCCATCCACGAGTGCTTGTGAATCTCAGGCAGCTAAATGCCACAATGGCCTCGGACCAGGAATCTCGCATTACTCTTGGTTTCAGTCTGCTTAAACGCACAGTGACTGCTAATATGCTCTGTACTTTCAGTGGGCTGACATCTTTGCATTTAATTAATTTAATTTAATTTAATTTAAATTTTTATTGTCGTTGTTATAAATAACACCAAAATTACATTAGAGCATCATCGATCAATATAGGCAGGGATACAGTGTACCTGTGCGTAAGACAAAAAACAGGAGTAGATAATCAAGGAATGTAGTATTATGTGTGCACTCTTTGCACTTGTAACGACTGTACATGAGCTACAATAAATAAACCACTACAATAACGTGGTATTTATTCTAAACTTTTTAAGGAGTTTAATCTCTTTGTAGTTTCCCAGGAGTCTTTTTTTTTCCTCCAAGGCTGGAAAAGATGACATTGTGTAACGCATAAATATTTAAGCTCCTGATCAAGATCCGTTCATGAGGTGAGGCCTAAGTCCATTTAATCAAATTTCCTCCCTTGTTTTTCCCCTCAGCTACTGATCCCAGACTAATCCACAGTCACCTGCAGCCCTTAAAAAACTGCTCAGCCTTTCAGATGCACTTTTTAGCATGGATGTTTGGCAGACATGAATCCTGAACCCCCCCTCCACAGGGTCTGCTCAGGATGGAGCTTTCAGCAGTGCCTGGATGTGTGAGGGGCACAGAATGTGTGTTACACCTCACACTGAAGGGTACATTTTTGAGCCATGTTTGTGTTTAAACCAGAACCAATGGTTCGACTCCAAGTGGAGCAGTTTGGCCCTGCTTGGACAGCACTGCATTTTCAGCTTCTCAAAACTGAACTTTTTCGCTACAATCTAAATGGTAACTAGTGCTTTCAAAGTGGTTTAGTATGTGCAATATTAAATGTTTGTTGTTTTTACCGTGGTTACATGACAAAATGGGTGGCACGGTGGTGGCCTGGGGTTTGAGTCCCGCCTTGGGTCTGTGTGCGGGGAGTTTGTATGTTCTCCCTGTGCTTGGTGGGTTTTCTCCAGTTTCCTCCCACACTCCAAAGCCATGCGGGTTAGGTTGATTGGTATTTCCAAATTGTGTGTGTGTGTCTGTGTGCCCTGTGGTGGGTTGGTGCCCTGCCCTGGGTGTCACCTGCCCTGTGCCTTATGTGTCCTGGGATGGGCTCCAGGCTTCCTGTGACCCTTAACAGGATGAAGCGGTATAGAAGGTGACTGATATGACATAATGGATTTATTAACAGTGTATTTGCTTAAACCACCATACTCCTTTATTCTGCAGACTGGACAAGCCATTCCCTGTTCTTACTCTGTTCTGAATGTAGATCTTATACTATTGTTTCTCAATAACAGATTCTTTTTTGCATCATGATTATTGTATCGTACATACGCATTTAGCTCTGTAGTGTACAAGGAAAATTATATATAGATATTTTAAAGATAAATCTGATTTCTGCTTCATTTGCACAGTTACACAGGAGATTGTAATCTGTAATCCTTTGAAAACAGCACCACACCCAACATTTGTAGCATTGATCATGTAGTATGTTGAGTAACTCGACTAATGGTTTTCTCTTGAAAGGTGTGTCGTAATGAACATGGAATTTGCCGCACCCTCTACAAACGCTTCCTGTGAAAGCCCTGACTCTTTGAAGATTGTCAACGTATGATTCTGAATGTTAATTTTAAAAAATGTCTGTTGCTTTAAATTAAAGACCATTGGGAGATGGTCAGATGTAGGGATGTCTGCATGTTGATGAAAATGTATTTGAATGTGTTCTGCTGCTCCTGTGGTGGTTTTCATCCCTACAGATCTGTTTTAGCAGTGTGGTGTTTACCTAGTGGCCCAGTTGTCTCAGTTCTATTTATAATCTCAAAATGAGACACTTTATATCTTGATGTCAGCCCTTCTGGCCCTTTATCAGACTCAGAAGCTGTGTCAAATGCCTTCATCATAAAACATCTGGAAGGGACAGCAAGAAAAAAAATAAAGTTTCTAAAAATAGATGTCTGGTTAAGGTCATGATAGAAAAAAAAGGTCTGCTCCGAATTCCATTCAAAGCAGACGGCCCACAGATTCGAACCTGTTTTTGGATGATAAGACAAACAAGGTAATTGAATATCTCGAGGGAATAAAGGTACGAGACACCTTAACCGTAATACTGGCTGAGGTTCTGTGATAAAATCCGCTGAGAATTTGACTGCTGAAAATTGGTGTGCAATACCAGATGTTGTTTTTTGTCCTTTTGTTTTATAGTAAATCTGTTGCCAAAAGCTAACCTCATGCCCATCTAAGCTTTCCAACCAGTTCTGGTTTTATCTAGTTAATTAAATTATGGACACTGAGACTTTACATCAAACCTTTTCAAAGCCGACTTTGCCATTAAAGTTATAGATTGCTGTGTTAGAATACAGAAGGCTCCGTTGTGGGTGATCTGGTTGTTGCTGACTAAGAACTTAATTTAACGTTCACCCATTTCCTAACCTGTGTACAAGAATAATTGATGGATATTATGTAGTATGCCATAGGTAAGCACTTTTAAACTGAATGCTGATAAGATCTCGCACTTAACTGTAGAACAATGCAGTTCTTATGAAATCCACAAATCACGTTCTCAGATCCTTGTTTATTTTGTATGCTGGTGGATTAGATAAACATTGCTACAGAGCACTTTGTGTGTCCCGGGGAAGGATGTAACATTTGTTGTTAAAGATAATGTGAATCTCAGAGACATTGCAACTACCATAAATACAAAGTACTGTAATGAAGAAATGCATTTGTTGTGAGATCATTGTAGATTTAGTGAATTTGTGCGTGCGTGTGTGTGTGCGCATGTGCGTGTGTGCGCGCATGCTGTAATGAGAGTGAGCAAGACAGAGGGAGATGGGGCTGTAACAGATTTGAGAATCCCATTTTGTTTAAAGCAGGCATACTGCAAATTCTACTGAAAGTAGTGCAATTAAAATAATGGCTTGACTCACATTTTTACAGTGTGTTGGAGAATTCTGAAATGTGTTTCAATCTCACAGATGTGATCATTAACGATTCAGGCACTCACATAATTTGTCAGGATAGATGTGTATATAGGAGCTACATGGATATAAGCCTTTCCTGTATTATAGTATCTCAGTATTTCTTCCATGTCTTGCAGAAGTTTTTAAAATACCATAAGAGAAATGAGAAATCCCCCCTCCCCAAGATTTCTAAGTGACTTTTTCAACATCTGTTGCTCATATGGATTAACACAGAAGCTGTTAAATCAATAAATCATCAAGTAAATGAAACGTGAAAATGACAGTAAATCCATAACAGACCTAAAAAAGTAAGGAAACTGAAAAATATCCAGTCTGTGCTGCTTCATTGCCTGATATTTACTGTGTTGACACTTTGATCATTTGGAATTGCAGGATTCAGTGGAAGTCAGACCGTTTTACCGTTTTTATGCATGCTAATGTATATTTTGGCATTGAAAGGCATGTAACCACTGGTTTACAGTATCACTTTAACAGTACATTTAGGGCATGGGGTTTTGGGTGGGAGCTCATAGTAGTAATGATATCCTGGCTGAAAGAACAAAATTAATTAATAAAAACAAGTGTTTAAGGAAAGTTAAGGTGTATCTTTCTTTGAGTATGTCAGTGATCACAACCTCATGGCCTGCTTCTGTAAATCGAAGTTTGAAGTGTGCTGAGATTCATGTTAAAGTAGTCTTGTGAGATTTGCATGTTTACCTTGGTTGTTTTCGTAATGGGACTGAAAAAAGATAAATTTATACACGAAACCTAAATCGAAGTTTAACATATATTTTGTAACGGTATGGCTTGTTTGTTTTCCGATGGCTATGTGTTAGAACCTGACACTGAGATGTGAAACTCTCCTGGTTCCAGTCCTAGCCAAGCTGTGAGGGGTGTTGTTTAGCAATACACTCATATGTTAGCTATCTGGGCCCCACTGCTCCCCCTAAGGGGGAGGTTTTAAATGCAGAAAACAATTTTTTTTGTGATGTGTATATATACATAATGACAATGAAGCTGCTTCATCTGCTTCACATGTTTTGTGGTTTTGTGGGAATTTGTGTACGCAGGATCTATCTGTACAACATACTCGAAAACAGTGGAGTATTCAAAAAAAAAAAAAAACTACAGTGCCAAAATTGAACCTTCAGTCCTGGAGTTGTTAGGAGGGTAATGTGTAGCAATTGAGCGGCCACTTTACACCTTTTTATAAGAACAATGAAAACATTTCTTTTGACAGAGACATCATTTGGGAGTGTTTTCTAGTTGTACTTCCCAGCAAGATATTCATAGAATTAATAAAAAATCCACAACAGATAACATTTGTCTGGCACTTAGTTTAGTAAACATGTCAATGGCAAAGACAGTCTGTCGTTTTGTAATGCTTGTTTAGACAAGTTAAATGTTACTGTGGTTAAAATTAAAACCGTTCACTTTCAGCAGAGCGCTCTGGTTCATTTCAAACATGGCTTAGACTTGCCACTGTTGTTATACCACTGGCCATGTTGAACTCGTGCAAACAGAAGCTCGCGCTGTGCCAGATGAACATCTGTTCAACATCACCATTGCCCAGAAAACCGGCCAGAAAACCGGCCTCTGCTCCTTTTGCTGGTTTTGTCCTCTGTCTCGCCTGAGCTCACGTTTTGAGCACGGCTCTATTCTGGGCTCTGAAATTTGTGTTCCTTTTCCTGTCTCAGTTTTTTTTTTTTCTTCCTTTCACTCCACCCGAGTTAAACACACCTGATCCTGTATCCGTCCCTGTCTGTCCATAATCTCTGAACTCCTGGGCCAACAAGCATTGAACTTACACATTTAAGCAGTTTGACTTGTTTTAAATTAGAGATGGTGGTGTTGCTGGAAAGAAGAGTATAACTAATTGTGGTGTGAGACTTATCTCTTTGGTGTTTCATAAATATGAAATATGCAAGACTTTTTAAAGTATTTTTTTATGTAAAAAGCAATCCTTGATTACAGGATAACTGAAGAATTAACATAACTTAAAACAATGTGGGAGAAATTAAACATCTTTTAAAATTTATTACCTTGTAATTCTTTTAGTATAGGTTTGCCTGCATTTTCAGTTACAGTCAATGCCTTCTTTGTATGTTGAAAGAAGCTTTACTGAGTCAAGAGCCTTTTTATGTCATGTGTGGCATGTGCCACAGGGTCTAGAAATACTACAGTAACACTGGCCTCTATTGAATTAAGTGTGGTCAGGTTATATAGTGTAAGTCAGAACATCAGTTAACAGTTTTTCTTTGTATCACTGATAATTCTTATTTCAAAAACACACCGAAGCAGGTATGCCAGGGAAATGGCAGATGCCAGTGTTGGTTTGCTTCTCCTTATATTTCTGCACTGATGTTGTCAGAGGAATTTGTGAAAGCAACAAAGCCTGATGCTTTTTTTCTTCTGGTGTGCTTAACAGCGCGGAGAATTCATTAAACTGGGAATTATATCCCATAGCTGTTCTGGACAGTTACCACGAATGTGCAGTACAGACATATTTTGTATGAAAGCTGCTCTGATGTTTTAACTGTGTTCTTTACAATGTAGTGCTATTTTAAAACTCAATATTCTTTAAAATAATTAATGTTTTCCTGATAAATTATAACACTTTGAGTTATTAAAACACTCCCCGATGTCAGTGTCGAGCATCAACATTGCCTTTTTTTGTGACTGTGATGAGAGAACAGAGTAGCATGTTGATTCATATTAGAAATAATACTGTCATTACTTTCATATTATGGTAAAAATTCTAAATACATCATGTTTATGAAATAATGGATTTGAAAAGTCACTCGCACACTATGTGAGATGTGCTTAACTTGATCATATGCGTGTTAGACAGAGGATTTCTGTTGCTAAGTTACAGTGTCAGTGTCGTGACTTGTAAGAGTTCATATGTCATCGCCAACAGTTAAATACGAATCTGAATGCTTGTTGTTTGTGGTAATTATGCAATGTGTTTTGTTTAGCTTTTTGATGGTTTTATGCTTGGGGTTAAAGAGGTGCAGTTTTAGAAGAAGGTCCATTGGCAATTTCACTGAATTGTTTAGTTTTAGTCCTGCTGTCTCTGGGAGAAAGCCGTGATGGTTTTAGTCCTGCTGTCTCTGGTAGAAGCCCATAATGGTTTTGGTCCTGCTGTCTCTGGGAGAAACCCGTGATGTTTTAGTCGTGCTGTTTCTGGGAGAAGCCCGTGTTGAGCAGATGCAGCCCATTCAAGTCTGTTTTCATGCTGGGCTGCTAGGTCATGGCATGGTAGTCCTTCATGTGCTGCATCACACAGAGCACAAAGGACCATCTCCTTGAAGCTACATGCAATCGCCATAGCAACTCTGCTTCATTATGCAGACTATCCCTTGTTTCTCTGCAAGTAGGGGCGAACGCCTTGACGTGGGAGTCACATGCAAGACTGTGGCCTTTGCCAAATAGAGCTGAGCAGTAGGTCAACACTCTTGTGCACAGGAAGCGTTTGAATAAAAATAACTGCAGTGGTTTGAAGTCAGAAATGGATAAATTAGCAAATGAGGTGAGGTGTGGTCATGTGGCGATTGAGTGACAACTTTCTGAGAAAACAGTGCCAACTTTCAGCTAATTTTCTTTGTCTAAATGTTGTGTATACTCTTTAAACTGGCTGAATGTAACATATAATAAGTACATAAATATCAGAAATATCCTATGATTAGTATTGATACAGGTGACGGGGTGGGGGAGCACAACTAAAAGCTATAGGTTAGATTTTCATTGCACAGATGCACACTAAGGATGAGTAGATGTCAAATGTGTGAACGTAGATATAAAAGAAATTTTGTGTTAGATTGAGAGGATACTGTATTGGTATTTCCAGTGATGACTCTCCAGAACTGATGACAACAGTTCTGGAGAGTCCTCTGTGTACACATTATGAGTTACTAGAATTTTAGGAAGGTTACAGTTGAAATCATGTTATCATACAGCCAGCAAGTTGTCATTGAAGTTATCATTGAAGATGCCACAAGCAAGTGTCTGATTCTACTTGCATTTAGCAAGGCTTTTGGAGCGTATGTCTGTAACTCATCTATTAAAAGCCCTCTGCGAGCATCTAATTTCAGTGAGTTACAGGCGATTCCGTTCCTCCTCTGCATCTTGGTGCTGGCAGGAAAGGTGTTGCCTCCTCCAGACTTGTTAATATATGAAAGGCAGAACTCATAGAGATGGCCAGACTGGCTCCAGTCCAGGGAAGTAAGCGCTCCTTTGAGAAAACTATGCCCGTTATAAAGTAACTGCTTTCAGGACTGGCTAGCGTTTGCTATTGAAATAGGATGTGCTCACTGAAAAGGGTTGAATGTGTGTCCAGGCACTAGGAAATAGTAGGGTGGAATGAGATTAATGTGCGCAGAATCGTCAGTTTGAAAGTGTGTGCGTGCAAGTCTGTGTCTTCCTGTGTGTCCGTGTCAGTGCACAACCACACAGCCGCGGGCATGCGGAGGGGTGTGCAGGGCTTGCTGGCAGATTGGCTTCCTCCGACCATTTGGGAGGCTGCAGCAGCACTGGGGGGACAGCCTCCGAGTTAAAAATTTAATAAAGGTGGGGGAGGTCCTGTTGTGTCCTGTGGAGACAATGAATCCTCCTTATCAGAAATTCTGTAGTGTTGGGTAAACATGTCTGAAAGTGCTCAGCTCCCAAATCTCAGCATACACAGATACACAGAGTCGGATAGACACACAGTGATTTATCCATATTTTCAACTCAAACATACATTTTTATTTCCATGATTGAGACAGGCATTTTTATGTGTTATGCATACTTTTTCTGAACAAAATTAACTCGTTTTGTGAATATAGTGAAATTAATATATAATTGTGTTTAGGGATTGGATAGCATTGTTTGAAAATACTTATTTTCACTGTTTACCTTTCTGTTGAATTGGTCGTAAAACCCTGGATTAGTCATTAAGTAATGCACATGTTGTCTTTTAGAAAATCTGAAAACATGTTATTTGTTTTGAAAGAATGTCCTGACGCAATCAAAAATAAATCCACAGCCACTCCAGTTGTTGCTGCACCACGTTCCACGCCGCAGTTGGTCACCCTCGGGGCTGCTGCGTTCGTGCTTGTGCACGGCCGCCGCGGCCAAAAACCGTCATTTTCTGCACAATGCGAGAGGCGGTCCGGCGGAGCCCCGCTTTCATACACACTAAAAACGTCAAAGGCATTGCCCCGGTGGGAACGTAATGTAGTGTTTAGCAGCATGCTCCGCATAACACACAAGAGTTAGCCACTAAATCTACCCTGTAAGTACCCTTCATTACATTTTATTGCAGACAGGTCATATTTTAAGATTCTGAAATGCATATGCAATATTTTATGGCTCTAGAAAACAAAATGTACTTCTCTGTGAAATGTTTTGATTGCTGACTTGCATCAAGAACATCTGTTCATTAAAAAAATCACACTTATTTCACAATCAGGAAATGTTAAATGCATGTTTTTTTGTCCTGATTTTCTCTAGTGTTTCCTAATTATGACATAAATTTGTTGGTTTAAAGATTGTTTTTTTCACGCCAACTTTTGTTCTGGCAACTGTCCTGCAGTTACACTTAACACTGTTTTCTGTGAATGATTCTGAAGCAGGGAAAAAAAAAAAAGTTCAGAGGCTGTAACTGCGGTAGAGTTTCAGCAGCAAAACTCAGTTCCCAGGAAGCCAGAGTGATAAGGCAGATTCCAAAGAGGAACTGCTGTGGTTTATTTTTACTTTGGAGACCTACTTCAGGGAGCAGAAGTGGGCCTCTGAGGGTTTTCAGATAGTGGAGTACAAAAAAATAAATAAAATCCCTGAAGAATGTTTTTAGTTTTGATGGCTTGACACATACATTATGGTTGGCTTTGAGTGTAGTAAATTGAGCTTTGACATCATTCCTCCCTCCTTAATAGGCACCCAGTGGGCAGCTTTGACTGGCATCTCAGTTGTATGCCAGGACCCCCCCCCCCCCAACACACATGCACTCTCAGTTGGCACTTGGCTGACAGTGGTGAAAGAGCAGAAACAGGATGGATGTGTTATGCTAATGAACTGCATGTCTTAATCTGGTTAGCAGATCATTCTATGATATGTTGTTCAAGAAGATGCTAGTAGCTTGATTGATTGATCAATTCATGGATTGATTTTGTTGATTATTTAACTAGTATGCTGTTTGTCATCTGCCATGCTGGAGATGACATTGTATCAGTTCTCACCGTCCAAGATGTCAGTGTGTAGGAGGTTTTTGAACAAAATCGTTTATGATTGTTAATGGAGGGCAAGGGATGTGCAATGTTGTTTATGAATATTTTAGTAGTTTTTGTCTTATGCTTATTGCAGTTTTCAGTGGGGATTTGTTGAAATATAAAGTTGTAATGATTACTTTTAAAAATGCATTACACAGCTAGAGAAGACCACTAGAATACATACAGCGTGCGACCATAATATGAATATGCTTCTGCAGTGTACTCTAAAAATGTGCCTGTGACACTGTGGAGAATTACCATTGGCACACAGGGCAAAGGGGCATATTTTTATAAACTTGTGGCTGTCTCCTCAGTTGCTGCGGTTCCCCATACTTTGGCAGGCATCGGGCTCCTAATGTCTGCGCAGTGTGCCGTGTTTATGGCAACTCAGCTGGATCCCTGGACACTTGGTAATGCGATAGAGCCTTGCCGAAACAGAGTGGCGGAGTGGGCATCCCTGCACCTGAATGCTGTGCTCTAATAATGTTAACCTTAGCAGTGGAGGAGTATAGTTCCAGAGAAACGTAGAACCCTTAAATTCCTGCTGTAGTTGAGTCATCTAATTAAGTTTAACATAGCCATAAATGGGTAGAAAATTAATTGTATTACTGTATTTTTAATTTAATTACATTGCACTGTAGTAAGATTCCCCCCCACACACCTAGGTCCTTTAATGAAGTTTATTAAGGCACCATAAAAACAAGTACAAAGGTGTGAAATGTATGTGAACACTCTTTTGGGGCTGTGTATCAACATTTAAGGGAATTGTAACACCATCCCTTAGGTCTTCAGGCTAGAATTTTGATCAGATTGCATAGCTGTTGTTTTGCAGCCATAATTTTACAGCCACAGAAGTTGGAATATTTTAATGACCAGGTATTTTCTTTCCTATACTTTGTATGTGATGATGAAATTCTGTAGGTACCAGTGTGTTTGGTATAGTTATAGTGTGGCCACTTTTTACATTTCACAGTGACTTGTGGATTAGTGTACGTCTGCCTTTGTCTAGATTTTTTTTGAATGTCCACAGTTGAACATGTCTAGACTCGGAAATGTATCCGTATTTTTTCAAAACTTAATGAGCACACAAAAGTAGATGACGGCCATCTATAACAAGACTGCCATCATTAAGTCATTTGGAAGAGACAATCATTTTTTTGTATTTTGAAGTTACACTCCCTATTTCAAGTTGATGTTCATATTTTTATGTCTTGTTATTACTTCATTACATATAAATTTAATTGTTTTCAGAGGCATGTAATTAAGAGCTAATTATTAATTTGAGAAAATAAGCACAGCATCTGTCTCTGTGAATTGCTCCCTGTCTCTACGCGGTAAACCGTACTGTAGCCCTGTTGGAGGCTCGTGGCTCCAGAGTCCCCTCTGAATGCGAACAGCTGGCCTGCTCCAGGGGAAGCCTCTGACATATTACCCAGAGTTCCTCTGTGTTTCCTTGCCTATTACCAGATGGAGTGTTACAGCCATTACCTGAAAGTTCCCAGTGCTTAGAGACATTTCTCATTTTAACAGATTGTTCTTATAGGACCAGTGGAAAAAAAATGCACTACCTGCATTATTGATTAATGTAATTGTGAACATTTCAGAGCCCAGGGATTCTGCTGCTGGCTTCTGAGAAACTTGGAAATACCTACCATCACTGTAATGAATTCTGGCACATGGGTTTTAATTCAAACTTTGCTTAACTGAATCTACAACGGTTAGGTTTTAATGTGAAAACAGTTAGTCTAGCAGTTAGAGATTATACAGAACAGACGGCAGCCCTGTATTCTACGTTTGTAGTATGCAGCAATACCCTGTTAAAGGGACCCATTTGGTAATGAATGTGCTATTGTCATGAAGAGCTGTGCCTAACTGGAGGTGATGTTCTTGGGTGTTCAAGCATTACTTCAGTCTTGCCTTGGGACTTAAATCTTGTCATAAAAACCCACCCCCACATTATGCAAGAGAGATCCACTTTTTTTTGCCATATTCATTTTGTTTCATCCAAGTAAAAGAGTAGGAACAAAAAAAAATCACCAGTTTAAGTTTTCCCAGTTGTCCTCCGTTCATTGTCTGAATTTCTTAACCCAGCGCATTTAAATTTTCTTGCTATTCACTTATAATTGGGCTGCTTGTTCAGTTACTTGGTGTCTCAGTAAGGTACAACTAGCATTGACTTGTCGTCTTTCGGCACTGCTCATGATAAGCTATATATTGTCAGCTGCTTTGAGTAATTTTAAACCAAATGACCTCTAATGATCCACCATATTCCATTGGCTAAATGATGTAGGAGGAAGCAAATAGAGTGTGGTGCTGCTGTTTATTGGAGGTTCACCAATGATAATTTTCATTTGTGGTCTTTTGCTTACAGGAATATATGGACTCCAATAAGTGCATTGAGGAGCTGCTTAAACAGTTGGATGAAGAGAAAAGGAACGTCAGAAGGCAAGTGGAATTTTTTTAACCACATATGTCACGTATTAGCTCTTGCTTTGCTGTGTATGTCATTAAAGTTCAGAAAACATGTATCTCCCAGTAATTTTATATAGTCTGCATAATATAGCTGGTTGGTTATGAGACTCAGATATTATCTTTGAAGGATCTTTTCATGTGGCTAAACCCTTGATCTGTGTTACTGTTCTCTGTGTTATTCTCATGACTGGTTGTTGCCGCACTATTTTTACAGTTCAGCTAGCTTTTTGGCAATATATTTGGGACTTTTTAAAAGTAATTTTAACAGGTTTCTGTGGATAAAGTGGTCTGTTTTACCAGTAGTCGCTGAACCAGTCAGTTAAGCTTTGTGAAACTTCAGGTGAGAGAAAATAACGCAACACAAGTACAGCTGTGTCACCGCATGCAGTGAAGGACATTCAGCATGGATTTTACTGTCATTTGCTTAAATGTAGTAAAACAATTAAATTTGCTTAATCTTTGAAAGGTAAGACATAAATGAAAATGTTTGCATGGCAAGTCAAGCCACCAAACTTAGAAGTAATTAAATTTGAGAAACACTACTATAAGATTTTTTAGATGCTATTGCAATTATCATTTCCATTGGAAGATGCTGAACATTGCTGTTTATGTGCAATTAGCACTGTGTAAATGAAGCTGTTAATCACCACCCATCTGTAAGCACCAATCAGTTTCAAGAGGATGAAAAAGACCATTTGTGTATTAAAATTTCTGTCATTGTATAATGAGGTTGAATTTAGGAATTAGAAACATTTTTTGTAATAGGTGGGGATATTTTATCTGTTATCCTCATTGGACAGCGGCCGATCTTCCCTGGGAATTTGGCTCCCTTGAGAGAGGATCAAAGACAAGGCTGTTGAAAATATGCATAAGAACTTATTGTAATGTACAGTCTGTGAGCATGGATGACCTTGGCTTGTTATATTGTGAATGTGTCACGGAATGAGAGAATTTTGCACAGTGTTTGGGCACACAGTCTGCAAAGTTAAGGCTGGTTTTACTTTGTAGGGCTATAATTACTGTTGAAATGAAAGTAAGAGTTTAAACCACGAGTTTTGTTTGCCAGAACTCATGTTTTAAAGCAGCAGTGGCATGCAGTAATGACTGATGACATAGTTGATAAGAAATTGCTAAGGTCACAGTCCAGAGTTTTAGGCTGCCAGTGAACATAATTTTTTTCTGCAACATGTTCTAATAAGGGCTGTTCAACTTGTTTAATTGCAGATCCAACTAAAACAATATTGTTACAATGTCTTTGATACAACTCATTGATGTATACTCACGTTAATGTCATTGATGTATACTCAGCTTAGTGTTACTGAAATGACAGTAGCAGAAATGCTTCTGCTTGTTAGTTTTGCATAACAATAAATTGTTTCTAGTGGAATATAAGCATGAATTGTAGCACAATGTGATTGCTATATTATGTTTCTAAGTTATATAAATTGATGTTTTTATGTTTTAATAATAATAATAATAATAATAATACTCTTGATGACCAGACTCCAGAGCATTATAGTGTATTTTTTTTAACAAGCACAGCTGGGGCATCTTTAGTCTCTGGGAGTTTGCAGTTAGTGAAAGTTATCTCAGGTCTTGACACATAACCCCAAATATTGCCTGACTCAGTGGAGGATTGTAGGAGGTAAGTGTTTCCTCACTGAATAATGTTGAAGTAGAGGTCCCTAGGGCTGACTTTCAGAGCTCCCTGTGTGAAATCCTACCTTGTTTCACCAGTGGAAATAGTGCAGATGTGTCCCCTTTTTGTGCGGTCCTATGTCATGCGTTTTTGTGCGGTCCAATGTCATGTAATGTCTACAGTATACACTGCCTACTGCTATAGGGCTGTTAATGAGTAAACCAGTGGAAGAATATGAAAGTGCCCCCTTCCTTTGCTGAAGTCTGCAGTCTTAATAGGAAGTACAGAATAATAATGGTGGCTGTGTTTTGTCACGGGCAAAAGCTTAGGATTTCTTTTGGTTTTTTATATCTCCTAAGCACAGACCCCCACAGTAAGACTCAGTAAGTCATGGTACGACTGAAGAATGAAAGAAAAGATACAATTAATGGCAGTTTTGTTCCAGCACTGAATAGTCAGCAGCTGAACAGAGAAGGATAAACACACTATTATGAATCTGTATGTTACTCGGTGGGCACACGATCTTGGTGGTGAGTAAAAGCTATCATATCCCCATAATAACATATCTTTATTTTAATGGTATTTTGCATTCTGTTTTGTATGCATTATTAACATTGTTGAGAGTGTCTGTCTGGTGACACCGAATCAGAAACAGATGCTCTAAGGCTCAGTCAAGTCCAGTTATTTAAGACCTCAACAGAAACAAAAAACTGCATTCATACTGAGCTGCCTTGGCCACAACTGAAACCCACTTATTTAGTTGATGGCGGATTTAAGACGATTATCCAGAGCGTTAGGCCCCATTTAGAAACCTATTACATCTGCAGGCGAGAACAGGAGCAATTTGTTAATGTGTATTAGTTGCAGTAAGGAACTTTCACAGCTGAATTCTACCGTTTTAAGACACAGGAAGCATTTGTGAGGTTAGATAGAAGTTTTTTTAATTGTATTTTTGTCTGTATGAAATTGATGAATAGATACAATTTTCTGTAGCATTTAGACATACATTTTTCTGCTCACAGCTTTCAAAATTAAATTATACACCATTATAGAGATTCACTTTAAAGTTTTAGAATGCATTTCTGATTAATTTGCAGTTAACTAAAACAATCTATTTCTATTTATTTTTTAGCAGGAGGATTCTAATGATATTCCTACGGACTCTAATGTTTTGTACACAGATTTGAAGCGTAGAGATATGAATTATTTCATTGAGTTTGGCAGATAAAATTGTGTGTCATAGGCACAGGACTGGCAATTAACACTGTTGCGTGAGTAATACCTTCAAGACGTACAGTAAACTGCAAATCCAATACCTGACTGTGGAGTGTTTTGATGGTTCATCGTTTTCTTGAAGAAAGCCATAACTATGTGACATGTAAGATCTAAGCCTGGAAAAGGCATGTCCGTGGAGACCAACATGATTTTGTACTCTGTCCTAGAGAATGTGATCTATAGTGGCAAAAGTGACACTCAAGTCCACAGGTACAAGAGCAGATGCATTACCGCAGTTATATACGAAAAGCAAGTCGTTCATTACGTTGACAAGTTCGGGTTTTAGTGCTGTGGTGTTGACTAAACACAGCTTGAACCATGGCACGCAGCTTGCTATGTTGTAAGAACGTGAGCAGTTCCAGTGGATGACTTTTCTGTAGGAATTATTTGTGTGCGTGTTTGTGCACATTGTGCGTGTATTTCTGTCTGTGGGTGTATGAAAGTGCGTGTTTGTGTTTGGTTGTGCATACGTGCCTTGGTCAATATCAGACACCCTCTGGCATGATGGCTGTTGACTTGCTCGGTTAGAGACTCTTTGTCTCAGGTCTTCCGAGCCCCCATTAGAGCCGGTTATGGCCTCTACTTGTACAGGAACCTTGTTGTTTTGCTCAGGAACTAGACATGCTGTCAAGAGCATTTGCAAAAGAACGATACGTCTTCTGTCACGCTTCATGCTTTGGAGTAAATCTTCTGCCAATCTTTTGCTGGTGTCCAGCAGTGGTGTACATATGCTGTGCCAAAATCCCATGTCCTTTACTAAACAATGGAACTGTTTAATGGCTAGCGTCTTATCACCGCTTAGCTCTTGCCCTCAGTGAGTGAAGACATGCAATAATGCCTTTTAGAGATGAGAAAAACAGTGACAGAGCAAGTGTCTTCTGGGCTGCGTATTCAGGAAATATGGCATTCATTTGGAGCCTCTTTGATAGAGCTGGTCCAGCTTCAAATATGCTTGTGTTCTTCCATCAGCCTTTGTGACAGATGATCTTAATCCTTCAGGAAAAAAGGGAAGTACTCTTTTCAGACAGAGTCAAGTCATGGGCCTGCAGGCCAGAGGGGTTGGGCCTCTGCTTGGGTGGAGGCCATGCTTTTTACAAGTTTAATGGGATAAGATGACCAGCCTAATTCTATAATTTGATAACCCTAAGCTCCATGGAGATCTAATACGCTTCAATGATGTGTTTGTGTGCTCTCCAGAGAGAGAGAGAGAGAGAGAGAGTGTATGTGTGTGTGTGTGTGTGTGTGTGTGTGTGTGTGTGTGCGCATGCTTGAGAGAGGTAGAGAGATAGTGCATAATACCTTGACTAACAATCAGTACTCTGTATGGGTTATATTTTAAAATAACTAAATTGCTTATGTGGTGTTTAATGCTTTGTAAAAATATTATACCTTGGAAAGGCTTGTGAACTTAAACTCCTGAAACTGTTTTTCAGAAAATGAAACTCACATTTAAGCATTTATTCATTTTCCAGTTGCTTATCATCCATAAGGCCTCCGATACACACTGCCTGAAATAGATGACCTTAGGTGGTGTATGTGCAGTGTATTTGGTATTTAAACGCTGTGTTTATCCCATATACAAATGCCCATGCTCACTGGTAGAATAGCTTTGAAGTTTTTCCACACGGTTGCACGGTAAGTAATGCAAGACCTGCAGTGAATTGAAAAAGATCCTTCCTCAGGTGTCGCATTTGTGCCACCTGCCCCAACATGTTTATTGTACCCAGTGGTTGCAGACTGCAGCCACATTCGCATGTTTATTTTGCCAGAGCCTTCCATGCTGTGCAGAGGGGTATGTAATGCTTTGCATTTTCTGTATATAACCAAAGTGGTGTGATATAGACTTTCTAACATCGTAAATTGTTTAAAGTGGGTAGAAAAGGAAGAAAACGTATTAATGGTTAAGTATTCATCCTTATGTTCGATTAATGCAGTACGTAAGTGGGTTTGATTTCAAAGACTTTCAAGTTCTTCATAGCATTTTGTAAGCAATAATGCTGCAAAGCATGAGAAGTTCAGGTATTTTATTATTTAGGTAAAGGTAGTAGTTTTCAGTAGGAGTGCTGAGAACCACAGGGTTAATTTGTTTATATAGGGAGTTAGAGTCCGTGTTTTTACAGTGATTAGGATGTTTGGTTGAATACCACCCAACAGTGTTAAAAAGTGTTTATCCTTTTGTGGACTTTGCTGTCAACACATTTTTGTTTTATTTGTGTTCCTTTGATGACAACGTTGTGAGATGAAGGGAAGAGAAGCCCAGTAAGGGAATCGCCCAGGCTGAATGTCTGAGCTTTTGGTGCAGGATTAAAGGAAAGGGTGGGACAGGAAAGAGAGAATAAATAGTCACTGTTCGACATTGTCAGGGGTATTCCACACTGACCATACAAAATGGTCTTATTACCGGTGGATTTTTTTTTTTAAACACGTACACTGTTGTAGAATGAGACTTTGTGCGTGGTTGTAATGTAAAACTCACTGTTGTTTGTTTTTTTTTTCTTTTACAAGTAGGTAATTGAGAAACAATGAATGACTTTCTGAAGTCAGGTTTTTACCAAAAGGCTCCATTCAGCTACTAAAGGTAACAAGAGACTTTTATTGTAAAAAGTCATCAGTCAATAACTAGAGTGCACTACAGTTTTACAGTACAAGTGTTCTTTATTCGCTGAAGTCTAAACATTTAAATAAAGAACTGTGCCTTTAGTATTTTTCTAATTCCAGTTTTAATCCGATTATTCAGAGAATTCCCTCGTTATTTAGTTTAACCCATTTAAATAAAGAACTCTCAGAATATTTCTGCGGATTTATCAGTACATTTTCAGAATAACGGAGTGTTTAAACATTGACCGTGGCTGACTAAAGAGTGGTTTGTTCACTCCTGTGCAACCTGCCTGTTTTCCTCGCTCAGCTTGGCCTACTGTTGTGGTATGGCAACCCGAGCCTCTCTAGATACCGTACGCATCACAGCGGCAGGCACTAATTGAATCTAGTTGTACTCCATATTTCAGTAATGGGGTGCACTTCATTCAGCCTTGATTCATGGATGCTTCTTGGCCTGCTAAATACAAGCATCCGTCCCACAAGTCTCCTGAGAAGTGCAGGTTAATCAAATGGGTTAATTAAGCTTTTTATTGATACCTCCTCAAGGTCAATACTTAACACTTCACTTTCCATTTTCATAAATATGGTTTGAAAGTACGGCAGGGAAAGCCCTGTCCTAGTCTGATTCGCTGTTGTCTTGGCTGATACCTTACGCCCCTGGTTCAACACAGTATGCTGTGGATTTGTCCTTCAAGCGAAGTACATTTTTCTTCATGCTGTACACAAGGTCAGGAGGAGCTTTGGGGTTTCTGAGCTGAAATGGAACATCCGACAGATCCGTTTAAGAAGCAAAAAGACACCTGTCACATCAGCCTGAGAGTGTTTTGAAACTCCTGTCAGATGTTCTGATTTAGGGGAAACGCATTACAGTCCAACGCCTTTAGCAAGACTGTTGATGAATATTAAATGGCAAGTATAAGTGTGAGTGGATGCTTCCTTAAAAGAAAGAGAAATGGATTTGAAACATCACGGTGTTGTGTAATTACAAAACAAATATACGTGGGCTCACACGGTACCAGACACGTAGTCGAGTCCATCTGGCTGAAACAAGGTTGTTTGTCTAAAATAGAAATTAATAAAACATTAATTCATGCATTCATTTATTTTCCAATCATGTATTCTGTACAAGGTCATGGGTATTAATAAAACATTGTTGGATTAATGATTAAGGTCTGGGGGGGCAAATGTAACTACACTGATTTTAAACTCACTATTAAAGTCAGTGACTACATTTTCATAGCTGCCTCCCACACAGAGAAATTAGGAAAAAATAAACTGTTCAGCACACAAAACCTTCAAACCAAAATTTCAAATTATAATATACTTCAATGTTACTGTTTCTTTATGTGCAATTTAGTTAAATATTTTTACAAAATTTTAACTATTGCAGTGGAATATCTACTGGCCACAGCCCAAAACATGTCATTTTGTTAATGTTTTTCTTACTTTGAAGTCTTCAGTTTACGGGCTACAGAGGTTCTTTTCAGACGATCCCTAACTTTGCTGGCTGTGCAGTTGTTCTAGTTGGCGATGCATGAGGCACGATGGGTGTGAATACCGATACGTGCACAACATGACATGGCTATGGCTATTTGTGGGTTATGTAACCACATTAACACACAGGAGAGAGCTCAACATCATACAGGTGCTCTGAGCATTGTCACCATGGAGACCAAGGCAGCACACGTGAAAGCCATCTGCAGCCGTACATGTATGTATCTGTTCGAAACCTGAGCACTTAATTTGACACTTGCATAGATCTAAAGAGTACATGACAACTCTGAAAATGAAAATAATTTAGGACCGATTTTGGTTTAGAACATAAGTGATCAAGCTGTAGAATGCTGTTCTCTATTAGTACTTTAGAATTAGACGTTGGACGTGGCTATAAATACAGCGTGTCGTTACAATGAGTCATCAGCTGCAAACGCAGACGGCGCAGGCAGAAGCAGAGCAGAAAACAGGAGTGAGTCTGACACAGAGCAGGCTCCCTTGGTCCTGAGTTGTCTAGAGAAGATAGAGCTGATTATTGTCAGAGATTACTGTCAGCTGGCCGTGATACACCCCCACACCCATATCAGTACTCCCTTGCACCATCACTACACACCCCCACACCCCAGACCACCATATTAAACAATCTCACCCTCTCCCCATCTGTGGAATCCGCCCTGCACTCCTGACTTGGGTGGGGGTCCGTGTGTTTCAAAACAGTGGGGTCTGCCACCGGCCCCCCTCGCTATGTAATAAGCAGCCTCTAATGAGTTCAGCAGATCGCAGTCCGCCTCCTCTGCAGCAGACCACAGAGACTTCAGGCCTCGACGGCTCCTTGTTAACAGTGTCAGCAGAATTGACAAATTTATAAATATGGCGCAGTTTGACTGGATGTTTGGAACAGACAGATTTCCTTTACATAAAGTGTTTTTTCCCCAGTCGCCACTGCAAAAAGCTTGGAAACACAGATCTTTTTTCTTCTTTTGAACTTGGTATTATGCAACAGTGTGAACTGGGATTGAGCCATTTTTCTCCTTTTAGCTAATTGATCAAATTAAAAGCAATGCAACTTCTCAATATTTCCTCATTATGTCAAATATACATGCGCCACGGCCGGTCTGTCATTTGGGTCAACTTATTTTCTGTTAATTTATCTTTTTTAGTCCAACGGCAGAATAGAACTAAATTGGGGCCACCTGCTTTGGCTATTAAATTAAGTCGAGAATCAGGAATTCATTAAGCACCAGCTGGATTAACGTGAAGTGAAATATGATGTGTGAACTACAGACAATTGGAAAATTTTGCAAAAACGTCAGGCTCATTTGTGTTCACATGGTATAGTGTTTTTTACTTTTATTTATTTATTTAACTGAAATTATGCTAATACACCAAGAGGGGAAAAGGTTTTATATTTTCCAGTTTTTTTTATTCACTGTACTTACGTGTTGTGGAGTGTGAGGTTCGTAGAACTGCAGCCATTACGCACACATGTGCTGGCCGAATGAAACTCCAGTTTCTTTTGTGCCAAATTACCCAGGCGGGGCCGTCTTCCTCCTGCATCTGTCCTTCTCTACATTGTTGATCTGATTAGAGAACTGTTAATTTAGAACATTAGTAATGACATTAATGTTGACCAAAGGAGCTGATTGCACAGGTTTTGAAGACCCACCCCCCCGATCGTCCACCCACCCCACACTCTTTCAACTGAGGCCACTGTATCCAGGAGCCTTTTAATTCCCCCCTTTACCCCTCCGGTTACCCTCCCCTTTCACAGGGATTCTGTTCAGGAAGACACAATGGTGTCCCCCCTCTTGCCCCCCCCCATTCTCCTGATGGGGGCTGTGAGCTCCGCTTTGTCAGGGCCATTCAGCTGAGACTGATTGTGATTGTGGCAGATGGGCTGAAGCGCTCTGTCTGCTGTCCCTTCCTCTTCTCCCCCCCCCCCTTTCTCGCCCGTGCCGGCTCTCAGAGCCCAGGAATTTAATTTATTCTCCAGCTTACTGTCATCCATCA
>JABJVR010047627.1:0-12563 GCA_025773905.1 Chitala chitala
CAAGTAAAGGGTAAAGCATAAACATATAGAATGTATGTCTTGTATAAACTAGAAAAACATGTACAAACAAACAGCCTTGCAGTAGTGGAGCAAAAGGAAGCAGAAATGAAAAAGGTGAGGTTGTATGTTCTGATATCCTCCCTGAAGAGATGTGTCTTAAGGTGCTTTCGGAATGCGGACAGGGACAATAAAGTCCTCAAAGCAAGTGGAAGAAAGAAGGAAGAAATTTATAAGTAAAAGATCACATGTTTTACGAAGTGTAGCTTTCAGGTACTTTATATAACACTGCTTAAAGAGCTTCTACTATCTTTCAAAACAAGTGACTGCAGGATGTTTTCTGACAAGCCGAAGTCAGGAACATGCAAACCTGCTTGGGTCCAGTGTGGATAAGACGGAGATGCATATCCAGGGCACAGAAGTTACCTCAGGGCAGACTCTCAAAGTCCTTTACACCGATGCTTACTTCACATCATCTTCTCGTTCACGTCCAGGTTAACCAGATGTCCAGCAAAGCCACCAAATATGATGACGAATTACGCATCACTAAGGGTGAACTTGCAGAGATCACACGCAAGATCAGTCACCTGCAAACTGAGATCGAAACCATCAGAGAGCAGGTGGGGATCTACAGTTGCATGATTTGTCTTGCAAGATGTTCCTCAGGATGTCAACGTATAGCTGCTGACATGGACCTTTGAAAAGTGTGCAACGAGTCTTTTCCTGCCCTCCAGCGTTCCAACCTGCACAGTTTGATGGACCACACTAAAGCAGAAGAGGA
Organism: Chitala chitala; assembly: GCA_025773905.1. Taxonomy (NCBI): domain Eukaryota; kingdom Metazoa; phylum Chordata; class Actinopteri; order Osteoglossiformes; family Notopteridae; genus Chitala; species Chitala chitala. Next base: position 779 of record JABJVR010047627.1, read on the forward strand.
GAGGAAGCTAGAAGAAGCCAACAAAATGATGTGGAAGGTCGAGGAGGCCCTGAAAACACACAAGCAGGAGATGGTTCGCCTGGTGAAAGACTACCAAGAGTTGATGAATGCCAAGCTGGCCCTGGACATGGAGATCGCCACCTACAGGACCCTGCTGGAAGAAGAGGAATACAGGTGAGGTCTTCTGAGCACAGGCAGGGCTCTGGCCAGGAACTAACCTGCAACACCAGGACACACGAGGCGCTGCCAGCAAGGGGCATCCTTTGTCAAGTCTGAGCCACTAGTCACGATAACAAATGTTATGCCCTTCTCAGTCCATCTTATCAGACCTGCTTACATCCACTGAATTACACTACACAAGTGTATACCAAAGAAAGGCTCAGCTCCTAGTTTCACATTCATGATCATGTTTGTTGTTGCTGAAATCCCCACCTCTTGGCAATAGTGGAAGGTGACTGAGGTTCATAAGCAGATTATATAAACATTGCCTCAATCTATAAAGCATTCCAATGTTTTTCTTTCAGAATTGAAAATCAGCAAGCTATCAATATCCGCCACGTGCCCAACATATGTAAGTACATTATTAAAATGGACAGCCAGCCATCAGCCAATCACAGGGACCCAGGTGGCCCTGCGCCTATCACAGCAGTGCAGGGCAAAGTCGTTCCATGTTTTTCATTTAGAAATTTAAGATCATGTTGCTTTGCTGACATGAATTATTTTTATAGAAGAGAACATTTTGAGTGATGAACGTTTGAAGTCCAGGAGTTTTGTTTGAATACGTGCAGCAGTTTGAGTTGTAACACACTTGTGTGATCTCCGTACCTTATTCTATCTTCCAGCTGAACCTGATATCGCGGTGTTGAACCCACAGAAGAAAATCAACCAGAAGTATCTGATTAAGTTAACAGAGACAGAAAATAACACACAGATCAGTATTAAATAAACAGAACGGCTACACACTTTGGACAAATAACCCCACTGTACCTTCAGCAGTACTATAGGTTTTCAGTGATTTTTTTTAGACGTGATTCCACAAAAATGATTTTCTGGCTAGCATTAGGTTTGTAGTGCATTGTTGTCTACATCTTGAATCTGTTATGGTTAGGGTGTGTGTGTAAAATCATTCACATATGCATTTATATAAGTGAAACCTCCTCTTATCATTAGTGTCAGTACAATAATAAACATACTTCAAGAGCATTAACTTGTTTTATTTGAAAATCTTTGATACGCATTTCTGCAAAATAGTTTAAAACATTTTAGCCATTTGTATGCTTACACAAATTCAGGAGTTTTAATAATTTTTCCTCTACTTACACTACGTAACATTTACATAAAGACAAGCTCGTTATACACAATATAACATGGGAACCCTCGTCACTCACCGCACAGGGTACAAATCAACGTTCGTTACAGTATCAGATGTGGCACACATTGTATAACCAACTGGTTTCACGGTGGAGATGGAGAATGTTCTATTGTCTTTCTAGACGAGAGATTCCATCAGCGAAGCTGATTTGTTGATTACCAATCAGCGAGACTGGTACACACCCTGTCACGGTAGCACATACCACACCCAATAAAACACACACACACACACCTATCAAGGACACCACGCACTCACATTCCACACAAAAATAACCACCTGTTTTTTGTGTAATTAACTATTGGTGATGGACTACGGCAGCGTGAGGGCACACACTTCTACAGACATATTGCAAAATAATTAAAGAGAACTTTACTCTGTACAGCCACAATAAATATAAACCTGTCAACTTCCAAAATTATAGGAATCTCAGGAAACATTATAGTTTAATTACATGGATTTATCTGCAAGAAAAAATGCATGTCATGCATTTTAATAATATCTACCTTAAAAAATTTGACTTAAAACACTGCATTCTTGAGTGACTCTTGTAATTGCTTTCAGTAAAATCATATTAATTTTGACGTAGCATGTTTCACAGTATAATTGCTCCACGTCACTCGTTATCATGGGTGGGTAGTACAGTTAATAAAAATGGTGCCCAGGAAAAAAAAAAAAAAAGATATATGGACGCCTGGGGACAGGAACAAAAAAACTGGATGTCCAAGGTCAGCTGTCTGCCCCCCGTATTGTACCATTGCACAAGACAATGAGAATAGTGTATACTCCACGCCTGGTGCGTGCGCTCCTGCAGCTCGGTACCACACTGTGTACAGCTGTGCAGAATAGGTGTCAACACTAACAGAAACAGCACAACCAGCCACCACAGCTGCAGAGCTCCTGTCAATCATAAAGCATGCAAAGAGGTCTTAGAGGCAGGTGCTCTAGTAAAAAAAGGGGCATTTTTATTAACTAATATAAAATTACTAAGATAGAGGGGCACTTTTTTCTATCAGAAAAAAGGTCATGTGCCTGAACTTCCAGAGTCTACCACCTGCACATGACCGAAAATAAGGTAAATTTTTAACTAAAACTTTAATACTGAAACTGGCAATATAAAGAATTATGCTCCTCTTCAATTCAATTCATTTTATATAGCGCCTTTTACAACAATGCGCCTCAAACTGCTTCACAGAAAAAAAGATCTTGCAGAATAACAATAACCTCTCCCTCCAAACATCAGGCTGCACACTCAGCACGAAAATGATACTCTTATTTAACACCAAAGCTCTGGGATTTCTTTACATACAGGGACTGTAAACCATTTGACAGAAATTCATATAAATTGCTGGTATTTTCTGTAACAAAAGTGTAGATGCATTTAACCTAAATCATAATTCAGAATATTCATTTTATTGCTCGATTTCATAAATATCACAAATACAATAACCACAGATTGTTTCCATAAGAGGTGTGAATGTAATTTTACTGCGTGCGACACTGTGACCATGTCTGCCACATAGCGACCAAACAGTACAATTACACCACAAGCCATCATCAAGGTTAGAGCGCGTACTTCTTGCAAAAGGAACATGTACAAACATTAAGGCAAAAACAGTGAATAGTAACTGAAGGTTTGAAGCGTATCCAATGAAAATCTGAAAGAAATCATGAGAAACATTAACAAACAGAAGAAAATTACACATACACACACACACACACACATGAGAGAGATGATAAAAGAAAAAAAGGAATAAAAAGTAAAAATAACTAATGGTAAAATAAAAGGGTGTAAACATATTGATTTGTATTTCAGTGAAAGCTACAGGTCACTGAATATTCCCAGCTCTTCTTAAACACTAAAGAGAGACTTTTTTTAGAGTACATAAATTGCTCACTGTCAGACGGTGGTTGGCAAAATAAACAGTGCCCGATTTGATTAAGTTCGGTTTAACTTTCAATGTGATGGCAAGACAGCTTCATTTGCGATTTGACCCCATGTCAAAGTTAACTTTCTGTCTCCACTGCCGCAGTTCGATTCCTCTTAAAAAGCATTAAAGTGCGGTCCCAAGATGTGTTTCCAAAACTGCGAATCAGTCTCATGCCGCAGTTTTTCTCTAAATGTTCTCTGGCATTTTCCGCCATGTTCCCCTTAATTTTTAGCATTTTGAAGTGCTCAAAGTCTCTGTGGCCCAGTTTCCGCAGGCGGCGCGCTGCTGAGCGGTAACACTTCCAAGGCTGCGCCTCCAGCAGCAGATGTTCGCAGAGGGAGGCTAGGCGGGACAGAAGGTCGAGCAGGGCGTCGTCTCCGTGGTTAAGGTGTACCCACATGGTGACCGCCAGGCAGGAGCACAAGTCAAAGTTCGAGCGTCCAAAAGTGCTCAGGTACCGCCCGAGCTCCGCACGACAGGACTGATCCAGAGTAACGTCAAGAGAAATGAAGCGAATGTTTTCTGGGAAAGGGTTGTTCTGCACGGCCCGCTGTACTAGATCTTCATCCACGTCGCAGCCCAACACGTGCAGTTTCCCCTGTACCGCACCCCCGCCGGACTCCTGCCCACGAACATGCCCATATAGCGCCACGGTTAAGTCCTGGATAATTTACAAGAATAATAAAAGCAACGTAATAAATGTTTTCGCGTGCATATACAAGAGCCAGAATAATTCATTTAACGTTAAAAAAAACGCGAATGTTAAGCAGCAATCGTACACACGGGGTTGCAGTTTTTTTTGTGATTATAAACGAAACGAACTGCAGGGCTGTATGCATAAGGAACACGTATAACAATGATTATAGAACATTTTTCCACAACACAGTACCATTCCCCCCAAAAAAAACTTACACCAGAATTACAGCCGACATCAAACACCAATATTTTCTCGCCGTTTTCACTACCGTATCCGATTTCTTGAAGCAACGTCCGGGGAATAAGTGTTAAACGGTTCTCTGGTGGGTTGAACGTGTAATAATTTATGAAATTTCCGTATGGGGCCGCTCCTGGATCAGAAGATTCTTCACGCGATTGTCGGCTCCTTTCAGACAGCGCCATCTTAGTCCCACACCGAAAACGTTCCGTACAGGAAACCTCCGGCCGAACGACTTTAGGAAGGTTCCGGTTAAACGGCTGAATGTCGTTTCCTGAGCCCCGCTACGTAATGCACAGGGGCAGCAGTACACTCGCTTCTTGCTGCGCGAAGACAAATGTGTTTATTTTTCCTCTGACGCACGGAGTGTGAGGCATCCACTCTTTTCTCCAGTTTGCCACACAGCTACAGCCCACGCAACGCACTTAATTTGCGTAGAACTGTGTAATTCGCAGCTCCGCGCAGCACAAAAAGAAAAAAAATAATTAAAAAAAACAAACAAAAAGTAATAAACCAATCAAATTTCAGAGCATTGCTTCGCTTTACAACAAGCCAATGAAATTTCACAATATTCTATGGCCCTGCTTTGTAACGAGCCAATCAGATTTCGTGGACCCTTCTCCTGCCACTGGGTAAACAATTTTCGTAGGCATCTACTGAAGAAGGGTAATTTCCCACAGGTTACGAAATCCAAAGTAATAATTTATTTCAATGAATAACTTAAATTTATAATGAATAACCGAATAACTCCACAGACGTTGTACATATTCAGTCATTAAATAAAAGCCAACTGGCCCGTACGGGGATCGAACCCGCGACCTTGGCGTTATTAGCACCACGCTCTAACCAACTGAGCTAACCGGCCGGTTGCGAGCAACGTCTATTTTAGTGTATACTAGCGTATATATATATAAATGAATATACTATATACTAAACTAAAACGCTCTAATTTATTGATTTATTGACTGGCTGTTTTTCATGCTACGTCGTTTGATAGTTACTACTTGGAGATAGTTTCGTTAAAATAAGTCAAACCACAGGGATTTTTTTCCCCAATCAAATATGAATCACTGCGAAATGAAAGCAATTAACACAATTTAATATAAATCGCGAGGTTTGTCCCTTCGGGCCGCCGTCCTTTTTTATTTTCGGCGAGGTGCGTTTGCTTCCGTATCATAATTTTCACCCTGACATTGACAGTGGTTCTCGTTTACTTCTTTACCAGCAAAGAGGTAACGTATGTTAGGAAATAATTTGCACATTCAGATATCATCGGTAAATGAGAGCAGTTCACCTAAATAAACTTAAAAGATTTTGTTTAATGTAGTGTGGCTAATGTTTGTAAATTGCACAGTATTTCCAGTTATTGGACCGCAGCTCACACTGTTTGCACGCTTATTTGGAGAATTTACACTGTTACTGCTTTTAATGAACGTCATGAAGTATGTTTACGAAGGTAAATTGTTAGTTAAAATATATCTGGCAACGTTTTATTGTTTAGCAATTGGAATATAGTACTTATGGTACTGTACTCCAATATAGTATCTTGGATACCACTAAATACTATACAGTACATGGTTATAGGTCAGGGGTTGTGAGTCGCGATCCTGGAGGGGCCCAGTGGGTGCCGGTTGTTTCAGCCGAATTGTTTGTAACTGAACCTTAATCTTTGTCCTTTCCCCCTGTAATCACTGTCAATCCAGAAATTCCCAATTATTTTTATTAATTTAAAATAAGAATTTGAAACGGATGACAAGGACTTGGATGTTGCGTCTTAATTAAGTCTTGGTATATTTTACCGTTTAAGAAATTTCTTGTTGGTAGTCCTTTAAAGGCCCTGCTCCTGATTAAGCGCTGTTTGTAATTGGGACGTGTTATTTTTTTATTGTATTTAATTTGTAATTGATTACTGGTTTGAACTGAACACCATGCCTAATAATCAGGACGTTTCCCGCTCTGATTCTGCACGTAGGACATCGTACTGTACAATATTGTATAGATCTTAAAGCACCAGAGTCTGTAATGTCCTTGCACTTCATTGTCTCAATAAATTAACACAACTAAGAGCATAAGGATGTAAATGATCAGGAAGAATGCAGAGACAAACGACAATTGATATTTAAGATAGTGGCCAAATTGAAGTGAATTAGGTGGAAGAAAACCCTGCACCCGTAGGGGTCTCCCAAGACCGTGACTCAGAACCCATTTCAGGCGACTTGCTAAAACAGCGAGTGCTGTGAAATGTACGTCATGGATGTATTTGTTTTCCGACTTTGTAGGACGGTCACCATGGTTACTTCAAAGAGGTTGGCAGACCTGGGCTACCGGGTGTTTTCGGGGTCGATGATGCTGCTCACAGTCTATGGCGGCTACTTGTGCACTCTGCGAGGATACCGCTACATGCAGCGACGGAAGGAGCTCCAGGCGGCAGCGGAGAGTCAGGCACATTCCGAGTGAAACATCAGCTGTCCTGTCCTCAGAAGAGTGCAGAACTGCATGTGTTCTTTATGCTTTCCACTACAGTTCAAGATGGTGGTTATTAAGCTGTTCTGACATGTACAAAAACAAATGGATGTTTTTTTTTTTTTTTATTGTTAAGCTTTGGGTAGTAGGCAAGACACCTCAATGTCTTAATGTCCACCCGTGACATTGCAGTCACTGGTGTTACCAAAAATCATCAAAACAAATGTACAGCTAGAACATAACCTGATGAGAACACGTATAATAGTGTCGTCAGGAAGTACATTAAAAAGTCAGGCCCAAGGCTCTTGTGCATCACGGAAAGTGGTCACATTACATCCATTAAAGGCAGATGGATTGTTTCACTGGAAATGTGCTGTCTTTGGGGTGGAGGGGGCATTGCATGCTTTTGTACTGTTAGAGGCAACCAGGTGCCATGCTGAAAATATCCGGACTTTTCAGAAAGTACGCTCAGATGGAGGCAGGCTGAGAACAAGCACCCCCGTTCTCAGCAGTGGGAGGTGGTGTGTACCTGACGGTGGAGAACATTCTCACAGGTTACCTGTCACACCCAAACTCGTTTTCATTAGGGATTCCTAACCAAGACAGCAACCTCATTCACATTGACCATTTAACATTTTAATAAACTGGTGCAAAATGACAAATAAAAACACAAATGAACAGAATAATTAAAAAAGATCAAGTACATTTAACCAACGGGGGGGGGGGGGACTCCCAAGCTTCAGTAAAACGTGAAGCTAGGGAAGTCACCGATGGGCGTTTGCTGGACAGCAGCCTTCCGTCTTCCGTTTTGGTTTTCATTTAACCTCGCTGTCTGTATACCCATCACGCTTGTGCACCAACATCACATTCCACATGTTTTCAGTCCCATGCTTGTGTTAGAAGGGTGGGTATGGAGGCCTAACATCTCGAGGAGGTTTAGGATTGACTAGGAGAAGCAGAAGCTCACAGGACATGGAGAAACCAGCCCAGGACACTTCATGGGCGACTCTGTCGGGGGTGATGTGGAGCTGCGGCTTCCTCAGCGGTCCTGTGCCCACGCTCCTGTGGCAAAGTGTCCATTGCTTCCGTTTTCACCCTTGGGCAGTGCGGCCACCTTGACCCTGTCCTTGACCTTTGGGATATCCGTTTCCTCCTCTGAGCTGCTCTCTATGTCGCTGCGGTCATCCTTAGACACCTGTGAAAATGACACCGTCACATCCTAGAAGTACACCTGTACGCAAAACACCATTAACACTGGTACATGGAAAAAGTAACAGCACCATCATGTAACATGTTCAATCTTTATCTCATTACAAAATTTGAAAAAAGATACTTCTAATTATTAAAAGCTGTAGTTACCATTAGTAATTGGATAAGTGTAATTTGTGTCAAGTAATCCAGTTTGCTTTAACCCTAAAATTATCTGAAGTCTAGGTGTACTCTGCACCAACACACACTCACACACACACACACACAGAGTTCTGGATTAGAAAATACCATATTGTTAAAATTGACACGAGTGAGTTCATTAGTACTCAAAATATCTGCAGCATTATTAATATATGTAAATTACATTTAAATATTCATGTGTTAGAATATTTTCTTAGATTTTCAACATTTTCTCCCCATCTTTCCCCCAGATACAGACAATAGGCATGACACAATCATGGTTTTGCGTGAATTAACTAATCGAGTTTTGTAGCACTGCTTAAACATTACTGAGCCACATTTAGTCAACTTGATTAACATGCAAGATGCTTTGCTCCACAATCTTGTATATTTGTTTGCCTTCAGCCAGACAGCTCATTATATGAAGTGGCAAGGGGAGGTCATGAACATCTTTCTTTACGTTTTAACATGACACCATCGCAATCTTAAAAGTACAGTATGCACTGTTCCAGTAAAGTCATTTACCAGCCCAAAACAAACCCGTGTATTACTCATATTTGATTTTTATATTATACCAAAATCCAAGATCATGACTGGCTGTTATAAAATCTCACTTATAAACATTACCCCAACCCTTTCCCATAAAACACCTATATGCTATAGGTCATAACTTTGATCTTTTTCAGAAAAGGTCCTGTTTTCATTCTCTTCTGGATGGGATAAACCAAATCTATAAATGATAGTTGACGACGGCGGCGTTTCTAATAAACATTACCTTACACTGGAAACATTTAACATCGCGGCTCATGATACCACCCACAAGGTGGTGCTGTTACACCTACGTCCTCTACGTTTATGCTTTGCCGAAAAGTACGTCAGACAGCAGATTAAACTTGATTCAAGACGAACGTTTAAAGCAGCGTCTGTTACAGAACTGCTGCCTGAGATGGAGAGTGAGTGGAAACCGCAAGGCATGAATGGTGACACTTACAGAAGAGCAAACGACAGGGACATGTGCCAACGCTGAGGCGGAGACTGGAGATAGAGCAAGAGTAAACCGGAGGGAGGAAGTGGGGGCAACTGTCAGAGGAGAGAGAGAGAGAGCGAGAGAGCGAGCGAGAGAACCACCGCAGCACCTGGCAGAAAGGAGAAGTGAGAGCCACATCTGTAGAGACAGAAGTCAGAAGGAAGGGACCATGAGTGGAGTGCATCAACCAACGTGTAGAAAACCAGGAGGGGGGCGCAAGGCAGAGGAGAACAGCCTTCCTGTTACTTGTGCAAAAATTATATTTATTCATGGTGACCACCAACTAAATTTAAAGGGGGAGGGGGGACATTTAAGTGTCATTAATGATATCATACTTCATCCACTTTTCACCTCTAGGGCAAGTCGGACTGGAGTGGTGACAGTTTACAGGCGTTAAATCAGAGGGATTTAGGTTGGTGGTACACAGTGAGTCCACAAAGTGAAGAGGCGGGAGACACACCTTTCCACGCAGCATCGCCTTGAAGGCGATGCGGGCGATGAGGTAGGACCAGAGAATGTGGAGGACCTGCAGCACCAGCAGGAGACCATTAAAGAGCCACCAGGAGGGGAAGGGTCCGATTATGGCCCAGCTCTCGAACAGTGTAGAGTTGAGGATCCTGCAGAAAAACCCCAGAAGTGGCAGAGAGCAGCATGACAACGAGGCAACTCGTCATCATATCTCACCCCACACACACACACACACACACACACACACACACACACACTTTACGCCCTACTCCCCACCATTTCCTCATCGAGACACCATTTCCACACTCGCACTTTATTCCTGACTTCCAACAATGACACCTCATAACTCCTGTTCTTCAAACACTCGGTGGAAGCGGGGGGGGGGGGGGGGGTTTGGGTGTAAATAATTTTTTTCCGCTTTTAATAGGTTACCAACGTTTCAGATGAAGCCTGAGTATTCTCTACCTCTTCCTCAAAACACAAACCTAAATGTTCATCACATCTTACTCCTACAACAGTAGCATGCATATTAAACACCAAACGTCCTTTATAAAGAGTACATACAACAAGTCCCTTGATATACTTGTTAGGAATCCAGGAAATGTCACCATAACCACAGTTTACAGTTCCCAGTATGCACTGTTCCATCATGTAAATTATACCTTCATGCATTATTCACCTCAGCAGTATTGAAATAGTTTCTGCGAGTCATGCCTGTTTGACAGTAAAGCCGTATTCTCTGTCACGGCACCTGTCACTTCACGTAATTTACCGTCCATCTCAGCGTGAATGAATAAATGAACAAGATGACAGAGGACGTGCCGCAGCTCGAGTTAACCGCCCGATTGTGTGGCACTCCTGTGTCATCCTCCCCCCCGCTCCCAGCAGATAGATTTCAGTTTGCACCGAGAGGTTCCTCCACAGAATCGACCAAACCGGACACTGAGCAGGGGCGCTCAGGTTACACACACCCTCGTTAGCTCGCTCCTCCATCTCACCGTAATGACACTGACGTCAAAAAAGTCATCAGCTTTCCCTCCTGGCCGCCCTTACCAGAACGGGTAGATGATGAGTCTGGTGCTGAAGAAGACGGCACCGAACAGCACGAAGAGCGAATCGCAGAGGCGCTGGAACTTTGCGTAGTTAGCCAGCTTAGCAGACTGTCGGGGACGGGGAGAAAGGGACAGTCAAGGAGCATCATGCATGCAAACGCTGACGGCCTTACAATCAAAACCATCATTTAAGCTATAGCAAGTGTTAAAAGTGTCAAAACGCAGCATGATCGTTAGACCTGGTGATCGCAAGGTATGAACTCCAGACAGCAGTCCACACTGGGAGGCGTCTTACCTCCAGCAGGAAGTCAGATGCGTCGTGCACACACATGGCCAGGCTACCCACACGTAGCATGTTGTTGGCGTATGAGAAGCTGATCAGGCTAACCGTCGCCAGGTGATGGATGAACATGATGAGAAAGTCCTGGGATGAACACACAAAGTTGCTGCACTTCCACACTGCTTTACATGAAACCTCGAGGAACCTCAGGTTGGAAATGCAGACATTTCAGGATGAGCCTCTAAACTCCAGCTCTACAGACAGAACATCTTGTCCAACTAGTTCTCTGATGTGGAATACAAGGAGCAGAGGCCTCGTTATATATTCAGTGTAAGAGCACATGTGAATGATGACAGTGCAAATGCTGAGCTGAAGCCACCCTGTCTCACACGCCTGAGATCGGTTACGCAAAAAGCTACGTGGCCCGGAGGGAACTTCTTCCCAAACCCAGGAACATTTGAGGGACTCCTGAGGAGGACTTCCACTGAACTTCACACATTTCTCTCATACACACACTCACACACCGGCCAGTGCTCACCTTCCGTTTGATATCTCTGAACTGGGAGAACATGAGGGACCAGTAAAAAGCCAGTTCAGCCACATAGTAGTAATACAGTCCCGGGGAGAGGATCTGGTGGGGGGGGGGGGCAGGAGAAAAGCAGCAAGGCTGTTAAACCAGGCCAACACACCCCTACGGTGTTCATTCTGCTTACATGACAGCACCAGTCATAAAAAAAACAACATGCTGCTTCAGCGCTCATTTTGGCTTCTACACTCCTGCTTTCATGCATGCTGTTCTACACTCCTGCTTTCATGCATGCTGTTCTACACTCCTGCTTTCATGCATGCTGTTCTACACTCCTGCTTTCATG
>JABJVR010047628.1:0-27044 GCA_025773905.1 Chitala chitala
TATAACATTTTTAATACAGGTAGATCATTTAGACCTGGTCATTTTAAAAATAACTCGCAAGACGAAAAAGTGCGGGCACCCCTGATCTAAAACATAAAACATTCTGGGATGTTTAAAACTTTTTTGTTTACTACATAATTCCATATGCGTTCTTTCATAGTGTGGATGTCTTCAGTATTAATGTACAATGTTGAAAATAAGAAGAAAAAAAATTTAAACCCTGAAGGGAAAGGTGTGTCCAAACTTTTGATTGGTAGTGTACTTCCTGTGCCCCTTAAACTGATTGTGTTGGTTTGACTGTGGAATTATCAAACATATGTTTCAGACATATGAGTTTCTGAAAGCTAATGTGCTTGTCTGTTTTTTGCATTGATTTATTTCTCTGTGCTGCTATATTAAGTAGAATGTAATGAAGAATTTAAATTCGTAAGTAAAAAGAAAACAAGTACTGTTGGTTAATTATGCTTCCCAATTACATTTTGTGCAGAAAACCGCTTTAGTGTTGTTTCCTTTTGCTACAGAAGCTGTGCAATCACTTAACATCGACGTACTTGTGTCTCTGCTGCGTCAGGAAAACGCAGGAGACATTTGTGTTATAAAAGTGCCAGAAGAGCTCAAATACACAGACTACTTTGTTGTAGTCAGTGGTTCATCAAGAAGGCATCTTATAGCGATGGCTGAGTATGCAGTCAAAGCGGTAATGCTTCTTTTCAAAAATCTGTTATGTTCCTAAACACTAATGTAGTAAGCAGATAGCCTAACTTTAGCTGTCAGTGTTCCTGTTGTGACAGCTGTGTGTGTGAAGATAAATGTATTTCATGCCTATATAGTTTTATGCAAAAATGAAAGTTTGTTCATATGTTTTAAACTTTATGCAATAAATAGTAACTGCACATTAACGTTTGCAAATACATGTTTTTTTTAAGTGTCCTGTAGTAGTGGATTACTACTTTTTGCTGACCAAAGTAATTAAATATCTCATTTGGCCAAAGTTGTCCAAACTCTTGTATATGATTGCATGTGTTCCACATACTTTGGTATCTCTTATGTTAAAGATACTTTTATAATACCGTATCTCATAAGACTGATGAACAAAGTCTTGGGTAAAACTAGGAAACTGGTTGCGGTGTATACAGACATGCAGAATTCAGGAAGATCTCCTCCCCCTTGGTAGGGTAAGGGACTGTTTTACGAAGAAAGGTTACTAAGGTAAACAGGCTTAGTAAGGTAAACAGTATTTTGGCATGAGATTTTATGCTGTGCACCTAATCTGTTCTAGCCAATGTACTCTGTTTAAATATAAACAGTCTTTTAGTACTGAAATGGAAGTAAATAAAAACCAGTAATCTTGGTTTGTAGTACACCCCAAAATTCTTAAATATACCAGATGTACGGTATGTTGTTACCTAGTCTCAAATGTCATTTTGTCACATTCTTACAGTACAAATCCATCAAGAGCGATGATGAGCCTCATGTCAGAATAGAAGGCAAGGATGCTGAGGACTGGATGTGCATCGATTTTGGTAAATCAGTCTCAAAATCCAATGTAGTCTAATGAATATTAGCATTTGTTTTTTAGTGAGCTTTTCTTTGTGCATGTGGCATTTCTCAGACTTACTGTGATGTCTAACCTGGAGGTTTCATTATCAGGACACACTGTAGTTCATTTCATGCTGCCCGAAGCCAGGGAAACATATGAGCTGGAGAAACTGTGGACTTTGCGTTCTTTCGATGAGCAGCTCAGCCTGATTCCCCCTGAGACCTTGCCTGAAGACTTTGTTTATGAGGAGGACTCGACAAGTTGGCGGACTGGCTTTGGAGAAGGAGATGGCGTGGAACATCTGTAGGCATGAAGGACAGAAACTCTGCTGGTATTCACTGGATCTCAATTCTGAATGATCCTTTTCAGGTGTTGGTTCATTGTGATCAAAGGTCTGTCAGTATTTTGTCAAGAAGGCTACTTTGGTTCTGAAAGATGATGTTTTTATGTTGGTCCAGAAGTTAAATGTTACTGGTCTTGAATACCACTTGTTTTTATTTTTCAATAATTTTCAATAAAGGTCGTTGCTGCGTACTGTACAATAAATGAATGACTTTTTCTGCTTTTGGATTTGTTTAGTTCTTTACATTTTTATGTTCTGACTTTGGTGTTCTGAAATATGCCTCTGTATAATCAGTTATGTAGCAACCACTGGTTGTTACATAGTTGTACCCTAAATCAGATCTTAAACCCCTCTTCCCCCCTGCTCCATAAAATGAAATTTCCCCTACCCGGCTCAGCAAAATACACTGACAGACCCCCCCCCCCCACAACTCAAGACTTACAAAATTTTATGATTTACAGCTTTTTTCATTTTTAGGTCACTTTCATAACTGACAATAATGTTGGTGAGATTACAAATACCTGTATTCAAATGACAAAATGCTGTGAGCTTGTGTGTCTGTGCGTGCGTGTTTTCTTACCATCGACAGGTGGCAGTATGAGGTTAACTAAGGAACAATGATATTCAGATGGTATCATTTTCAGTTCTGCCTCAAATCTAAATGTAGCAGTTGGGGGTCTGGCATTGAAATGCAATATTTTTAAGACAACGAACAAATGTTTTAATTATGTTGAGCGAAATGCTATTATTTAAAGTTTTTTTGTAAGAATCATCAGGCTCACACAAATATACAGGTAAAATGTTTACTTTGTATAGTTATGGATTTAATTTGTATTGTAGGTACCGCTAAAGAGTAGTGGCAGGTTGGCCGTATGGACGCTGATCTCAGTCCTGGGTCGAGTGTTCAACAACCCTTGTTCAAAACCTGCCCTCAGTCCATCCACGGGGTGAAATAAAATTCTGCTGGAGAAAACTGAAGCAGGATCTCACCTCGCAACCCATGGGCTATCATCACCTGATAGCAATGTGGGGTTGTGGGTCTCTGTGACCCTCAGAACTATGTCATCAGGAGTTTTATGTTCCTGAAGAATAAGTAAGACCATGTAAACCCTGCCTGGTATGGGGCTACTGAGACCCGCCCCTGGAGGCAGGCGTAGGGGCTGGGGTCACAGGTGAGAGCCTGGTGGCCAGCTAATCCACATAATCCAGCCAGGCTCAGCCTGAAATGGTGACATGGGGGATGAAGCAGGATGAAAGACAGTGGTCGGCTGCAATGTCGTCAATGTGGCAGGTTGTTGCAGGATGGACCAAAGTGGATGCGAACTCAAGAATGGTAACCGGATTTGGGAATGTGGAATGTCACCTAGCTGGTACGAAAGGTGCTGGAATTGGATCCAAGTCAGCAGTGGTTTGTCTTTTTACTTTGGAGTTCATGCAGGTGTTAGGCCTCAGGTGAATGTGACGATACTGACAGCCCCTGGTTGCAGGCTGCACAGTTGGAGCTCTTTCCAGCTGATGAGAGGGTTGCCTCAAAGCGGCTGAGAGAGACAAAGAGGAAAATGCTGACTGTTATTTGTGCATAAGCGCAGAATAGCAGTTCAGAGTACTTAGCCTTTTTGGAGAAGGTGGACAGGTTACTTAAGAGAGTGCCATCTGCTGACTCTTTAGTCCTAGTATGGGACTTCACCACACATATGGGAAATTATGAAGAATCCTAGAGAGGCATGACTGGGAGGAACAGCCTCCCAGATCTGAACCTGACTGGTGAATTGTTATTGCATTTAGCGGCCTAGTTGCTCAATAAGTAGAACATCATGCTAGGATGCTGAAGTCTCAAACGCTAGCTCCGTGGGTGCCGCATCAGGCTGCAGAGAAACAATATTGCTGTAACATGTATGTGAAATGTTGTAAGTTGCATTGGATAAAAGCATCTGCTAAGTGAATAAACGATGATAGCATTTCTGTGCAAGTCACAGATTACGTACATAGTAACGGAGCTGCTTAGACTGAAAGATGATGATCGGATTTGCTGTAATGTCATCTGTCCTATGGCTGTATGTTGTAGACATTCAAGTAAAGAGAGGAGCAAGCAATCAACTGATCACCATTTAGTGGTGAGTTGAATTCATTGCATGAGGCGAAGAGCAGACAAACCTGGGAGATCCAAACGAATAGTGAATAATCTTGGGAACAATCTTTTTAAACAATTTTTAGCATGCCCAGAGAGAGGTCGTGGACACTGAGTTTGAATTGGCCATGTTCAAGCCCTCAACTGCAGAAGCAGCTGCCAAAAGTTGTTGTAAGAAGGCAGTTGCTGACTGTTTTGGCAGTAACACTAGAACCCGGAGGTGGACAGCAGAGGTGATGTAAAGGGTCTGCGGCCTCGTGCCCATGACTGCATCACTGCCATGCTGATATTAACAACAGCGCTCCCTCTCGTGTGATATTGCTCAGTGAAACTTATTTAGATTCTTACGTTCAATGTTTTGTCAGTTGCTAAACACTGGAACACAATTGTCTACAAACTGGGTACAAACACGTGGTTACTAAGTTCAAGTTCAGTTTTCAGCGGGAAAAGTTCTCGCGATGCGTAGTTCCAGTCGAGTGGCGGGAATGAGCTGTATAACCGCCAGGGTCCGTCATGACGTGACGCTAAAGTCTGAGGAGGTGTGTAACAGGCGCTGCCCTGCGACGTTTGAAATTATTTAGCATTTGCTTTATTGTCACGTTATATTTTTTTATGCTGTTCCTCATTTGTTATTACTTACCATTACTTACATCTGACCAGCTGTTTGAGTGTGCAAGACACCGCAATTTCAATTTGTCCAAAGCTAGTGTCAGTGTAGGCTTACCAAAGGGCGTAAAGGTTAGCAAAATATTAGCAATCTAAAAAGTCCAAACGCCTAATATTAGTATATCCTTTATTTGTTGTAAACCAGGGAATTAGTTTTAAATAACAGCAGGTTGAAATAATTGGTTACCTAACTCGCTATTATAATTTAGCAAATAAAGTAGAATAATGTAAAGTAATTGGTCTTCTATCGGTTTTATCTTGGGTACAAATGCGTAATCCATGTATAAATGTAGATTAATCCTGGGATACGTCGTTTAAAAGCATACAAAAGTTGCTAATTTGCTGTTGGTAATTGTGTGTGTTTGGCAACAAATCTTGCTAGCTACTTTTATTTTTCTTTTCAGAATTAAAAGAACTGGAAACTGATTCTGCAAGAAGTAAGTTGCACTACTTTGCCTTTTGCTTCGACGGATTGCATGCTGGTGTCGATAAATAACGACTTAATAACTACAATTTTCCTTTCAGTGGAACTCATCGGTGTGTCACACGTGGTAGATGCCATTACGTTTTGGGCTCAGGTGCGTTACCGAAGGCATGTACCCTATATAAAAGACAAAAGTGTCTGAGAGTTTCCTATTGTGTCAAAAACTGTTGTAGTAACGAGCACTTTACACGCGTACATTCATTTATGGACGTTACTGCGTCGTTGTTTCTCCCTTTTTTGCTTCAGAACGTAAATGACCAGCAGGCCGTGGAGAGAATAACAAAGATTTTGTCTGAGAAGTGTCCCAAAGCCCAGAAGCTGTTGGGCAATCCAAATCCTCAAAGGGTAACTCTGCAAGCTCAAAAATGACAGGGCTAAACTCCGGCATGTTTTGTTTAAAACTAATACGTTTTTTTCTTTAGCTTTACGGAGCTCTGTTTTCAGAAGACAATTACTGGTATAGGTGTAAGGTACAGCAAAATAAGGACGACATGGTAGGTTAATAAAGTTATGTTGTGCGGATTCATTAAAATAGGTTCATGGCTTTTAAAACACTTACTAATTATTAATTTTTAGATATTTCCTGTAATTTAAAAATAACATGAAGAAACTTTCAAACAGTTTATTTTGCATTCCACCAACATTTGAATTCTGTCTCTGTAGTTTGAAGTCTGCTATGTTGATTATGGTAATGCGGAGATTGTGAGCAGATCATCTCTAGTAGAGCTTCCTGAAGACTTGCAGACACCCAGCTTTGCCAAGAAGTACAAGTTCTGGAGTTTGCATTTGTGCAGCGATGTGAATTCACAGCATTTTGTGCAGGTGACCAATGGCTGGGCTACTGTGCTGTCCACAGCTCTTTTAAGGTAGACGATATTAACACTTTACTTTCTGTCACAGGGAAAGATCTTCCTACACAACTTGATTTATGGGAAGAAATTACGGATCCAGAGGAAGTCCGAGTGTTTTGATGGAACGGTTCTCGTCCACGCATTTCAGGGAAATCTGGACATTGGGGAGGAGGTTACAAAGATGAAATTTGCCAAGCTCAGCATCCTGGGGAACAGAGAGAGCCCCCACCCAGTGTGCCTGCAAGACTCCCCAGCATTCTGGAGCCAGAGTGTGCTGGAGCTGGGCTCCAAGGGAGAATCAGAACGAACAAGATCATTAATGAACATGCCCAAACTGCGACCAGCTTACAGTCACCAGGTTCCTCTGGCCCTAAAGTACGACTGCTGTACACGGACAGTCAAGCATACAATGTAACCTTTTGTTAAGTCCTCAACATTGTTATTGCTTGAAAAGTCAATGTGGATCTCCCTTGTCTTTACAAATATGGGTGGAATGAAAATAAACCTAAGGTGGTGTAAAACACACAAGAAATGTAGAGACTGAAATAAATGGTGTCTTGCCATTGCATGCTTGTCTGTGTGCACTGAAGTAGTAGTGGTTGGTGTTTTTTCTTTTTTTAAATGTAACGTGATTCAGCTTCCTGTCCTCACAGGGAAAAGAGCACAGCCACAGCGCTACAGCCTGCCAACCTGCTGAAGAAGAACCGGGACAAAGAGCTGGTGGAGGAGAACGAGAGGCTGAAGGAGGAAGTCAACACCCAGCGGCAGGCAGTCCTCATCTTGGAAAAGCAGCTGCATGAGGTTCGAGCAGAGGTGCAAGTACGTACCTGTGCCTGTACATGCGTGAGAGAGAGAGAGTACACGTATGCGTGCACAGCTCACTCAACCCAAGATGGCCAACGGTTATAACATGGAGCCCAAGCAAGAAGTTAAACAGGTTTTGAGAACTGGACACTTTTCCGTAGCTCAGTTTTCCAGTTGTTGATGCGATGTGTTTGTGGTCTCGAAGCTTTGTGTTCCTGGTGGAAGGTTGCTTATTTTGTTGCCTGGTTGTGTTTCCTCCCAGAGGGCAAAGGATGTCATGCTGAAGAATGTGAAAGAGAAGGACATGCTTCTGGAGGAGAGAAGCGTTCTCCAGCAAAAAGCTGACAACCTCAGGGAGCAGCTGAGCGACGCCCAGCTGAAACTGCAGGTGAGAGCAGTAGAGCGACCAGCCGCTTGTCCACATGTGCAGTCAACAGGGGGACGAGGAAGGTCGAACACGTTTGACACCCGGCTATGGTTATACAGTTTAATGTGTTTTTGTGTTTCTCTCTGTAATTTTTAAACTACTTGTCCATACAAGCAAACAAGCAAGAGTTCAGTTTCATTTTATCATGCTGTTACTTATAGCTCAGGGGGGCTTTCAGGTCCAGTCCTGGAGGGCAGCAGTACATGCAGGCTTTTGTTTCAGACAGTTTCTACTTTTAATTGAACCTTAATCTCAAATATTGACACAGCAGTTTTACAAAAGTCAACAATTTATAAATTCTCAACAAGCTTTTATAAATTTTTTTGTAATTTGCTTATAGGTGTATATTTGATCTTTTACCCCATTTCTTAATAATCACTTGGGTCCCTTCTCTTCATTAAGCATTCTTATTACCACCTGTTTGCTTTTTATTACTTTAAATACAGTTAATGGCTGCTGGTTTGAATTAAACACCATGCTAAATCATGGAGACATTTTCTGCTCTAATTATGTAGTTAGTGACATTGTAATGGGATTTATATTTTTTGTTACAGTTCATAAAGCAGTTTTGCTTTTAGCTTTGCAAGTTCTCTCTTAATTTATTAAGACAACTCAGTGCCAATGAATGCAAATGACCAGGAAGAATTATAAGAAGCAAAGATGTACAATGGTTGGAATTAAAACCACCTACTGTGGCCCTCCAAGACCACAACAGAATATCCCCACAACAGCCAAACAGTTTTCAAATGGTGCGCATTTGGATTTAACAATCTGGTGACATGGTGTTATCATAGTTGTACGAAAACGAGAAGAGTACCCGAGTTTGTGTGCAACAGTTTTGCAGAGCGGTACAAGTCAGACTGACCCGGGCTCCCACTTGACAGGTGATAAAACAGCAGGCCGATCACAAGGAAGAGGTGGCAGAGAAGCGCTTGGAGACAGCCGTGGAGGACAAACTCCGCCAACTGGCACAGAAGGTCGAGTCCTTGAGGGGTGTAAGGTATGGTCGCACAGGCAGCCCCTCCCCACACACTTCTTAATTTTCAATCCTGTTGTCTGCTTCACTGCAGTCTGTGCTTGAAGGATCAGTTCTGTGTTTCGTGTGTGTGTGTTTTAAAGCAATTTATTCTTCAGTTGATCTTTTTGCTCAGAAATAGACGACATGGAGTGAACACCAACTTCAGATCCTTAAATGGTGTGTTGAGGTTGTACCGATCTGCCTAACAGGAGTGAACGTGCCTGCAGGACAGTTGGTGACAGCCTCCTCAGTGCCATCAGTATTGTTACGAATGATAGAATTTCCCCTCCAGTTGCTATGGAAAAGCTAGATAACATGTGGAAAGAGTATAATTCAGTACAGGATATGGTGAAGGCCTGCAAAATGGTAAGTTTTTTTTTTTCCCCCCCTCATCTATATCTTCTTTCCCATCTGTTGTTTGGCCATAAGGTGGAAATATGCGTTATCACGTTTGTTCTGAACTCTTGGCCACGCAGATGTGGTATAATGCATTCAGCTTGGCAGGCAGTGTGCCAGTCTGCCTTTATTTGAGAATTTTTGAGGGCAACATGGGGGACAGCTTGCACTAACAAAGAACTGAATGGAGCAAAAACTGCACTGAGAATTTTTATGGGGGAAGAATAATCTTGCATTCCACCTCCCCCCGAAGGAGCCTTCAGAAATGATATGACACATACCCACAGGAAGCTTTTCTTCTAATGCATACAGTCCAAAAAAAGGCAGGATAGTTGTTCTAGGTTCTCTCTGTACAGCTTTTAAAAGCTTTTCTGAAGTGTTATCACAAGGTAACAGTCCTATCTTGCATTTAGGTAGTTAAAGAGAGCAATCAGAAATGATTTGTAGAAAAGTAGCCTCCTCATAACTTCAATTTTTTTTTTTTTTGCATGCTGCATTTTAGTCAGTCAGTGAGTACACATTTGGGTAGTAAAAGTGCTCTTGGCTATCAGCGGAAAGCAATTGATCTGGGTAAAAATATGGCATGGCAGAGAGAAGAACTTCAGGCTCTGATTGACAAGAGGAACGACGTGAGGTCTGCTTTGGCCTTGGCTGTGGATGACTACCTTCAGGAAGTGGACAAGCTACCGATTAGCAAACGCATGTCCACACTCAAGGTAGGACTAGGTCTTGCTCTTTGATGTATATGTAACCCTGTTATTATACACACCCCCCCCCATTTTCTAATGTGTGTTTTTTACAAAAAAAGTTTACAGAATTACTTGATTTATTTTAGCAAATTATTCCAACTGCACTCACTGGTAATGAGTTAATAATACCAGACACATGACTACAATTTTTTTTGTGTGTAATCATGATATGATTTTTAATGGAGTGACTTTTCTGTGCGTGTGTAAACACACGGGTCGCCTCCGTGTGTCACACAGGAAGTGAGTGCGTCCCTCACAGCAGTGTTTGGGTCCTTCTGGATGGAGAACGTTGGAGAGGACGCCTTTGACCGGTTCCGCCAGTGGAAGAGTCAAAAGCAGCAGGAAGCCCAGTCTGTGAGAGAGGGAACAGACGAAGCTCTTAAGTCTCTCTGTTCCTGGTTTGGGAACATGGCCAAGGTATAGTATTGGCTGTGGAAGTACTCATTATGGTGCTAGGTTCACCTACACAGTGGTATGTTCTGCCAGGCACGTGGTTCTGTACCTCTCCTGTGTCAAGTTGGAGTTTTCAGGAGGTCCTCAAGATTATCCTGCTCAGAAGATCAAAATTAATTTAACTGGGAGAAGGAATTTGCTGCTGTATCACATACTCAGGCACACACATAGCTGTTTATATATACATTTTTATCTCTATTTTACAAATTTATTAAAAAGTAAATTATGTACTTGGTTTATAGTTATTCGTAGCATTGAACTTTTAACAATACATAATGGTTTTAAAAGCTATGTTGAGTGCCTAGTTTTTTATGTTTATTTTTTTCCTCTTCCCCCTGTCCTGTGGGCCTTGGCTGCTTTGACAGTGCAGAACATGTCATGTCAAGCAGAGCCGCCCCTGGGCATAGGCCGTATAGGCAAATACTAGGGGCGCCACTGCAGTGATCGGTGCTGGAATTGGTTGCAATGTAAGGGGCACCAGATAAAATCTTGCCTAGGGCCCCAAATTGGTCAAGGCCAGCTCTGAATTATTTTTCAGGCAGAAATGATGAAAGAGAGACTCGCTCCTGTTTCATCCCTTCAGGTTTTCAGTTTGTCAAGTGAGACGGCTGGCTCTTCAACCGACATCACTGGCGGAGCAGATGCTCTCCTGCATAGAGCAGAGCGGAACGTGGATCGGGAGGTACACGTGTCCTTCACCGTGAGTGCTGCTCTGATTTGGCTTCTGCTTTCTGCCTGAGTTATCCCATGTCAGTCTCCTGCAGAGAGGAAACGCACAGTGTTTCCACAGGAGCAAAACGATCAGGACGTCAAGATTGTGTCGGATGCCTTTCACAAGGTGATGCAGCAGGTCAAAGCAGAGCAGGACGTCCTGTGTGTCATTCAAGAAAAACACCTGCTGAACACTCGGGTGAGGCCTGCATGGCAACGCACCTGGGAGTGTCACGTGTCAGTTTTTTCCACCGAGTTTTTGTGTGTGTGTGCAGGTTATCATCTCCTGACTTGGTTCATGTTGTCTGTAGTTTAAGAAGGAGGTTCTCCAGTGCCAGAATGAAACGCCCAAGATGGACGAGCTCTTCTCCGTCAAGAGGCGCATCAAGAACTTGAGGTCACAGCTGCGTTGGAAGCTGGTGGAGGAGGGCACGTTGGAAGAGGTGAGGCCTGGTTTTCACTGGGCATCCTGTGAGTATGGGTACCAGATGGCTAGTGTAGAATCTGGCATAATGGGACAATGCACCATTTGGCATTTATACCTTCAGTTATGACACGTTTTTTTTTTTACATGAGGTTGCTTTGAAATTGCTTCATTTTATTAGTTTAACTCAATTAAGGATATGTACAAACAACATTTTTGTGTTGTTTATAGACTAACCTCCCAATCAATCTCTACCCTCTCTGTAGAAACCATTAAAATGGGCACTACTGCTTAAAAGAGTAGTTTTAAGGGGACTGTTTTGATGTGTTAGAAAGAGGGGCTTAATTATCTTTGCTGAGCTTTTGTGTGTTTTGTGAGAGCCCCTAATTCCTTGAATTATAATTGATTGGCATTACAGTGGTTTGGCAAGATTGCATTGGAAATTTTGCAGAATGTTGCCGTGTTGTGCAAATGGCCCAGCAGGACCTGGGTTATCAATGTGATTCTTGTTCACTGGGTCAGGCTGAGGAGGTAGACCTTTCAGAGATTCAGACGAAAAAGGAAGAGATTGCCAAAACCAGGGAAGCGCTCTTTCAAGAGATATGTCGAGAGAAAGAGGAATACGTAAGGACTCGGGTTTGTCTTTATAAAACTACAAATCGCTGTCAGTGGCAGTCACTGTCAAAATAATATACCAAATGTTGATTGAGGTGCAAACTGTTAGCTAATTGGTTTTTAGATGTAATTTCTATATTAACGTCTGTACACTTGCAGGTGAATAACTGATAGTATTGAACATGAATATGAACCAGATGCTGCCTATTGGTGGTGTTTGCTCACTGTGTGTGCATGTGTGTACAGAAAAGGCTGAGTGTTCTGACAAAGGATGTCTTTCCTGAGCTGCCCTTACTTTTCCCTGAAGCGGACCTTCACAGCTATATGGTTAGCAAACTTTGTCTTCATAACATTTTACATCAGTTATGCTTAATTTTTTTTATTTATTTTTTTTTTTTAAATGCTGTTGCCCTCACTGGCTTTTACTGGCTTCCTGCTTTGATGGGATCCCACAGATCAGAAAGCAGACAGTGGTTTTAACATAAGACCGTGGCTCTCAAGCCTTTGTGTCTGTGTAAAAGTCGAGCCTGCGTAAGACGCCGTGCACGTGCTGCTGATCTTAGCTGACTTGGGCCTTCCACAGGCCTCAGATGGGCTGGTGATGAAGAGTCTGGACCGAGACCTCTTCGACAGTGAGCCCCTCAGAGAGCTGAGCGCCCTGAGGCCCCTCGTATGCACCGAATTCCAAGGCCAGAGGGTTGTCCTTAAGGTAGCATCTCCTTCAAAAAAAAAAAAAAAAAACCATTTGAGATCTTGCAGCAGCATAACTTGTAATATCTGGAGTTGCGATGTGGTGCATGTGGCTAATTTTCATGGTGGTGCTAAAAATTGACAGGGGTACTCTATCAATAAAGAGGCTGAGGCCAAGATGGTGGACGTAGCAACAGAGTACCACAAAGCCAGTGTGTCCTGTGAGCAGCAGACCATACTTGTACCCCTGCTGGCTGTCTTCTTTGGCAAGGTATAAGAAAATGCACATGAGGGAAACTTTTATTTGTTGTAGTGTACATTTTCCAGATGCAAGACTAAAGCTGTCTAACTCTTACTCCTCCAACCCCTATAAGTGTGATCCTCTGGCCTATGTGATGGTGCCGTATTTTGCTGGTGGATCTCTACAGATTGTGCAAAAGTCCAGCCCTCTCAATAGTTCTGTGAGTTTGGTTGCATTTCTCCATTCACTTGCCTGTGTACGTGCATACGCGTTTCCGTTGATTGTTTTTGCAGCCCTTCTCACTTCCTGTGCCCTTGGGCTCCTCTTCAGGAGGTGCTCGCAGTTATGAAGGGCGTGGCCCTGGGGCTGCAGGCCCTTCATGGGTTCGGCATCACCCACAGCTCGCTGCACCCCAACAACGTGTTCGTTCTTAACAGAGCGCGGGGGCTACTGGGCGACTTCGACTTCACTAGGAGCCTTGTGAGGATTCGCCATCCACTTCAATATGTGTTCCCACGTTTCTAAAGACCCGAGTAATGCGGGATCCCTAGAATGCTCTAGGCTCAGTGGCTAGCTCTCACCTGCTCTACCCTGTTTGTACCATAGGAGCAGCGGGCTGCTGGCTCTGGGATGTGGGTAGGGTCCCTGAGCCTCACTGCCCCAGAGGTGAGGCAGGGGCAGGTCCCCTCCCCCGCCTCGGACATGTATGCCTTCGGCTGCTTGCTACTCTGGGTGAGACATCACATGATCGATAAACACCTGCCCTTCATGACACTCAACAGGCTGAACTGAATAAAAAATGAGCTACACAAATAGTTTAAGTACGGTTTGCTTAGTGAATAATACCTTCAATAACAGCTGGGTTTTTCTTCCCTGTGTTAAAGCTGCATTTTCCAGAAATCAACTTTGCATTAATGCCTGATGGTCGTACACCAGATACAAGGAAACTGAAGTTGGTAAGAAGTGTGAAGCTACTTGGCACCCCCCCACCTTAAAGTGTCATTATTTTCACTTTTAATTTGCTGCTTTTCCTTTAATGACTGTTCAACAGGACTCCAAATTCCAAAGACTTCTGTCAAGTCTTTTATCTGATTCGGGAAGATTAACGGCATCTGAAGTGCTGACAGATGACTACTTCTTAGAGTTTTGACGTGAGCCCAGTGATCCTGAAGCAAGAAGGCCAACAAAAGCTATAAATGGCTTAAGATGTTTTCTTGGATTTAATCTGGTTTATTGAGATGTTTTTCCTAAATGAGTTCCCTTTTGTCCTGTGGTGTAACTTTTTTTTTTTTCTTTCCTTTCCCCCTTTCTTTTCACACAACAGTACTGAAATACCAGAGCTCTGTTAGAGTTGTGTTAAAACCAACAAGTAAAAGGTTCTTGTGAAGAATGGCCAAATATCTGTCCTGTTTGACGTCTTTCTGGTGTGAGCCTGTGTGAAAAGTGCTTGTGAAAGCTCATGTGAGCAAGCTTGAGTCCAGGGCTCGGTAAGATGTGGTCTTCTCTGGTTACGTTGCATGTGAGAAACGGAGCAGACGTGTGGGGAGCAGTGGCAGAGGAGGCTGTGAAAGCTCCATGCCACCCATCACCAGCTGCTGTTACTTTACTGGTTCCAGGCAGTTGCCACTCATGGAAGGTTCACTAACTATATGCCTTTTGAACCGTCTGCATACTATTTTGTTTTCCTTTTCTAAAAAATTTAAAGCACATAGATCAGGGGTCGGCAACCTTTAACACCCAAAGAGCCATTTGGACCCGGTTTCCACGGAAAAGAAAACACTGGGAGCCGCAAATACTTTTTGACATCTAAAATGAAGATAACACTGAATATATATATATATTTTTTTACCTTTTAGTTTATACAAAGCGTATATAGTGTGTTGCTTATGAAATCCATGAAGTGCTACAGAGAAAATTAAAAATTTTATTTATGTAATGAACACATTTTGAACATTTTTAACTCTTAAAAAAAAAAAAGAAACGCCGAGTTGAAGGTCTCTTTCAAATGAATTAAAAAGCTGAACTTAAATTATCCATGTAGCAAACAAAAAGTGTGAGCCGTCATCCTTATATCACCTTTGGGGTTTTGGAGCGTGTAGCGGAAAAAAAATAAATTGGAAAAAAGCACTATGTCACTAAACAATGAAAAATATTTGCAAAATATCTGCATAAATATTTATTTTACCTGGTTAATGGGACTTCTGCTTCTGAACCTCTGCGCACAGCGTCTGCAAATCGGGGCTGTATAAAGTCACTCATCTTTACGCAGGACTGTAAACTCGTCTGTGAGGCGTGAGCGGCGTGTTTTTAACATGGTGGAGAATAGCTGCTCACATACGTATGTGGATCCGAAGATCGACAGGACTCCAAATGCATATTTCTTCATGTTTATGTAGGTGTCGGGGATGGTATTCCACGTTTCAAACACGAGTTTGTCCGTTCTATTTTCTTCAGATATTTTTCTTTTCTTACATTTCTCCATACTTGGCCTACCTGGGGTTGAAAGTCTCGATAAATGCGCGGCGTTTTGGCGGGTATACCGGCTTCCGCGAGTGTGACGCCTATTTTGAGCGACGAAAAATAAAATTATTTTATTTTAATATTTTAAGATCACAGTAATCTTCCAATTTAGAACTACAATTTAAAAAAAGAACTAACACAAATAAAATACACTTCCATTAAATACTTATAATTTATTTTCCCAAGCCACGCGGAGCCGCAGTATAAGGATGAAAGAGCCTCATGCGGCTCCGGAGCCGCGGGTTGCCGACCCCTGACTTAGAGACTTCAGTACTTCTGTAAGGTAAAACTTTATTAATCCCTTGTGTAAATTCCCTCAGGAAATTAAATTTCCAGAAGCAATACAGCGTAGTAATACAAAACAAACAAAATGGATGGCAAGCCACTCGGTTTCATACAGTCCAAATAAAATACCAATACTATATAAATTTAAACGACTGTCAATGCCACATACAAAATTCCAGTACTATGTACATTGTATATACCAATAATTGAGAAAATTGATCCTCCCCAGCCTCTGTCCTCCTGTTACCTCTCCTCCAAGTGCGGAATTAAACAGTTTGATGGCATGAGGGACAAAGGAGTTTAAATCTGTTTGTTCTGACCTTAGGGAGAAGCAGTCTGTCACTGAACAAGCTTCTCTTTATAAAATAAACTGACTTTTGTCAGGAAGTGGGCCTTAATTTCTCACATGTGCACACTTTCTGAAGCTGCACTTCCCATAGCTATTGCCCATTTACTGCTTTCTCTGTCCTTCCACTCAGACTGCTGTTAGAGGAACCACTTGTGAAAATTACCAGCTCTCATTACTTGAAAGGTTTTAGAATTTTTCCCTCTGAAATGCTGCTCTTTGGGGAAAAAAAAAATTTTTTCCTCCCACTTTTGTGTATCCGCTCCTATGACACTGCCTGTACGCCACCAGTAAATTGACATCTGCATTTTTTTCCTTTAACGTTTCTTTGGGGTAGGGGGCATAAGAAATTCTCCCATCAACCCACAATAAAAAGCTGTAACATTGCGTGTTATTCCTGGTATAACATTTTTTTAAGTTAAAATAATTGTATGACTTGTGACTTATTGGTAACACTAACACCATTCGAGCTCGAATTTTAAAACGATTTTATGCGTTGGATTGAGATTAACTTCAGTTCGGGTTCACATTTGATACATCTGAAAAATATTGTTAAAGGTAAGTGGAACGTGGTGTTCTAATGAAAATGGGTGAAGACAGCTTTTATTTTATGCAGTCACTTTAGCACCTTGTGATTTTTCAAGTGAAAACCCACTTACCGTCTTGAATGGAAGTGCAATGGAGAGTAGTCCCATTGACACGGCCCTTCGTGCTGCCATGCTTGCTCTGGATTGGGTTAACTGGCAGGATGTTGGATAATCATCTAATTAGCTTGCAAGTGCTCCATTATTTGTCACCTGCAAACACAAAGCGAGTGTAGAATTTGTTACAACCTTTGGTGCTGTGGAGGAGGTACGGCTAAGGAATCATGTACGAGTCTTGTTGCTGTGCAGGGCTCTGCTGTTCACCACCGTTCTCCTTGGGTTGATTTGTAACATATAATCTGGATATTAAACCTGCCTTCTGGCTAAATGTTTTTCTCTAATTGACTATAAAAGAGGTAATGTGATTTGTTGTGGATTGACCCATTGTATCTCCTGGTGTAGCCTTATACGGTAACTGTGCTTCATTTTTTGGGGGGAATTTTACTGTATTTTTAACCCTGACCTTTTCTTAATTGATTTTGTGTGGCCTCGTAGCTCAATGGGTAGAACATCAGGCTAGGATGCAGAAGTGTCCTGCTTTGAATCCTGGCCCACGTGTGTCCTTGAGCAAGACACTCAGCGCTTGCTCATTGTAACATATATGTGAAATGTAAGCCACTTTGGATAAAAGATTCTGCTAAATGATTCTTGTAGCTAGTATGCTAATGAATTAACTGTGATAATGACATGTATTGTCAGTAATTCTGATCACATGTTGCTGGGACTGTGCAGTTGTGTTGGTTGCCTCCAACATGATGTGGTCCATTTCAGAACGAGTGCATAAATTAGCTGGCTGATTACATGAGAGCCAGGGGAACGATGGGCCGATAGGTGAGGAAGGCTGCTCAGAGAGCACACGCCAGCTAATTACAGGACGAAAGCCTGAGATAAGACCCTCCCCATTTATCTCTGGCCATCCTCATTAGCTGTAAAGCTTTTCTGGTTTCAGGTTTCTGTGAGTCAGTTAAGTAGTCACAGATTTTTTTCCCAGCAGCTTTCAAAGGATGGCAGTGAATCTTAGTGATGGTTTAGGCTGCTTCTATGTCAGTTCAAGGTAGAGACATGTTGATCTCATTAAAATTGTCCTAGGCTCAACCCATCTCTTTTAATGCGAAGTTTAATGTAAGCTTTCCTATAAAACACATTGTATATCACATGTTTTCCCCCCACATATAAGTTTTATTTTTCAGAATTCATTGGTGGCAGAAATGGCAATAACAAAACATAGACTGAAAACAATGGAACAACAATATTTGGATTCAGTTAATTCACGTTTGCATATATATTTACATATCTGTAGTGAATGTGTACACATATATTTACATATTTGTGGTGTATGTGGGCTGTTTTTTTGGTTTAATTTAGTAGCAGACTTGTAGCCCCAGACACAACATTAATGTTTAACATTTAGGTTTCACTTAACTCAGTTTTTGTATTGAGTCTTTCCCAACTGAGCACCCCCAAGGCACATCACATTACAATTATTGGAATAGGAGATAATATAGATAAATTATAAATGATAAGTTATAGATAAATATAAAAAGCTAAATGCCAGGCAGCAATGGACATTTAGCACACCACAGCTTGGACATACATCCATGAGTAACAGCCAGCCTATCTAAGCACAGGACATGATATGTATGGAAAAATAACAAATACACTCAGCCCACCAAATTAAAAAAAATACCAAATTAAAAACACAGCCATATCCTGAAAAGGACTGAAATATTTTCACTTGTCTAAATCTGCTCACTGGAAACAGTAAAAGTAAACCTTTGCACTAGAGATGATTTTTTCTTTTAGATAAATTCAGCTATTTCGCA
Source organism: Chitala chitala (assembly GCA_025773905.1). Taxonomy (NCBI): domain Eukaryota; kingdom Metazoa; phylum Chordata; class Actinopteri; order Osteoglossiformes; family Notopteridae; genus Chitala; species Chitala chitala. The sequence continues at coordinate 18,159 of JABJVR010047628.1, forward strand.
TGTAAAGTTCAGTTTCCTGACTCAACTGAACTTTTATCTCACCCTGTGCATTAACCCAATTTAAACTTGTTTAGCATCTAAAATAGTTTTAATGGGCTTCAATTGGATGTGAAATGACTCATTGCGTCCCATTAATGAACAACTTGATTCTCAAGTACCACTTGACACTAACATTGCATTAGCTTTCTTGACAAAGTATTTTTAATATTTTAATGGTGTTGTGCATGCATATTTAATAGATTTTGTGAACAGTTCCTTTTGCATAATAACAATAATGTACTCCCAGGCAGGAGTGATGTGTGTTAGAAAAACAGCTGGTTAAGTGTATCCTGTACCCTGGTGCAATAGAACTGTACATATAAGTGCATTCATCAACTGTAACTCTGTCATCACATTGTCATAAAAGGCAGCTACTTGTAGTTGCACTAGTAAATTGAGATAAACACATACCCAATGTAACATAGCTAATCATTACATTCACTGTGAATGGGAAAAATTTCATGTGCCTTTGCACGCAACAGCCATGGCACTGAGGAATATTAAACACATGACAGACTGCGGTAGAGGAAATGATTAAACAAGGCGACGGGATGTTAGAGTGACACTTTCAATCTCATTAGTTTCTTATTATAATCCCCTTAACAATTTTATGCCTTCAATGGCAGGGGATTACGCATTCGCAGGTTTATAGGCTTAAAGATGTGTATTATTTTGGGGTAGCTCAAACATTCCTGGAGAAACACAGTAGAATTTATGGATGAGCAAATCATGTAGAAAAACATGATGGAGTCACACTTGTTAACTTTTAATTATGGAGGTACACATTATGCTTCTGGCGGCATGGTGCCGTGGTGGTTGGCACTGTCACCTCACACCTCCAGGCCTGAGGTTCAATTCCCACCTTGGGTCTGTGTGTGTGTGGAGTTTGCATGTTCTCCCTGTGCTTGGTGGGTTTTCTCTGGGGTTCTCTGGTTTCCTCCCCCAGTCCAAAGACATGCGGATTAGGTTGATTGGTGTCTCCACACTGCCCATAGTGTGTGTGTGCCCTGTGGTGGGTTGGTGCCTCGCCCTGGGTGTCCCCTGCCCTGGCTGTCCCCTGCCCTGCACCCTGTGTCTCCTCGGATGGACTCCAGGTTTCCTGCGACCCTTAACAGGATGAAGCGGTATAGAAGATGAATGAATGTTATGCTTAATTAATGTACCCTTAGCAATTTCTTACACTGTATACAAATTATGGCATATGTTTACTCTTCAAAAATGTTATAGGCTTTCTGTAATCTAATTTATGTCAGCGCAGCTAATTATGTGCCATTTATTCAACCATTCTTTTTGTAAACAGGAAACTTTTAAGAAACAGACCACACAAAGCAGCATTTCTCATTAACACCAAACAATGCAATGTTATTGCAATATTGTTAGATAGTAATTTGCTTTTAACCGCCAAGAGCATATTTCTGCAATTTAATTTAACAGCTCAGCTTGTTGGGAGACTCACTAATTCATTTAGGAAGGTCATTTAGGACATGAACTGAAAGATTTTTTCATAAGCAGCAAGTACATAGCAAAACTATATCGCCTATACTTACTTGACAGTTATACAGCAACTTGACTGATGTCCGCAGGCAAAAAAACTGGTCTACCCTGAGTCATGCAGTTTGATCAAGCAAAAACTATCACAGTGCAAAAACTTACACATGACTGTAGTATATAATCCTTCCATATACCTTAAGGACATCTAAAGACCAAGTTGGAAAAGTTAAATCTGGTGTGGTCTTAAAAAACTGAAGTTCTTAATTTAAACAGTATTGTCCTCATAAATAAGTCAACATGGTTTAATAGCACAGAATGTGTACAACTGGCATGAGGCCCCAGTATTCCTTTGTTGTAATTATTTTACATTCCAAATGACTTTAATTGAACTGTAAATTGTAGACTAGGCTAAGGAGCCCATATCACATTACAGTTGCATTATTATTTGAAATACTGTTACAGCACTGAAACATGATAAATTGAAGGTTAACTGTCACCCTGTTTGCTCACTTTATGAGCCACTCAGTATTGTTCTGTGTTGTATATCAGTTACTCCTCCCTGACATACACCACATGTACTGAACAAAAATATACAAGTACTGTGAATGCAACACCAATCCATTTGCTTGAAATAGGCTGGTGTACATCACGCCCCTTTACTTACACCACTTGACCACTGTCTATGCCCTCTGCTCTCCCGAGCCAAACTTGTGGCAAAGCCTTGATTACTACACCTGCCTGGCTCTATACACCTGTGCCCTCTGCTCTCCCGAGCCAAACTTGTGGCAAAGCCTTGATTACTACACCTGCCTGGCTCTATACACCTGTGCCCTCTGCTGTCCCGAGCCAAACTTGTGGCAAAGCCTTAATTACTACATCTGCCTGGCTCTATACATCAGCCTTCATCTTCTGCCCAGCTCAAACAGAATTGTGATGTTCGTCCTGGGTCTAGATAGCCCTCCTCTGACATGGTGCTGCTCTCCCATTATAGCTGAAATTCATCTTGTTCTCCTTGCAGCACCACCTCAGAAGTGACTGGATAATGGAACAAGATGCTCAGACAGAGGATGTAGTTGCTCTGTCGCTAACAGACTTCAGGCACTAACTCTGCAGAGAGCAGGCAGGAAGATAACAGCTGTCAGATGATTCATGCTGTTGTTGTGCTGTCCAAAATGCACCGTGTCTGAAGTCCTCTGCTTTCCGGGTTTGGCTCCAGATCGCCTCAGCTGTAATTGGATTGGCAGATATAGAAAATGGATGGATGTTTCATCTAATAACTAAGCCAAGTAATTACACCAAGCATTGTCTAGCCTGTAGTGTACTAGTATGAAATAATTTACGTTTTGTTAAATAAGCACTTTTCAAACATTAAAAAGGTTTCTATAACATTTAACTGTTGGAATCCATAGGCAAATTATCATGACTCAAAGACGCTTTAGGCTGAACTAGCGACTGCGGACGCTCTGTTTAGAAAAATGACAAAAACACTTATTAATGATTTTTAAACTTTTGCATAAATTTTCGCGAACGTTATATGTACTGCTTTATCACTAATTCATTACATTACAAACATTTCTGTTTACACACAGGTTTATCGTTGGACTTTTGGCTGGTTCTTAACGACAGGGTTAAAACCTTTCTAAAAGTAATAACAGCAGTGTCGTTCCATACTTAGAATTTTAAACAGTAATCAATCAAATAATTTTGCAGTTAACGTTGTAGGGAGTTGTACGTAAATTTCATTTAGCAGTTTGATTGTGTCACCCACCCCCAGTAAGGCGTGCACTGCGCAGTATATAATGCAGAATGGCATTAACCTGTCAGACTAGAGGAACCACCAAAGGATTCGCCGAATCTGGAGCAGAGTACAATTGACACAACCCTAAACACTCCGAACTGCACGTGAGTTTACAACTACATCAATGTCAAAGTTACTTTCTTAAATCAAATAATGGTAGCAGTCTATCTTCAACATCTTATTTTACAGTAAGTGTTATATGCGTGTATGTTTTGTGTGCAATCACATTATTTAATCAATTTTTAAGTAAAATAAACTTTACAGTTTAACTGCAAAAGATATTGGGATTTTTAGTCCTCTTTGACTACAACGAATTTAAGAAAAAAGTATGCATCATTCTGCGGTGTTTTTTCAGGCTCATGTGATAATATAATACGCAGCAAGACAAATATTTTAATTAGATATATAAAGATTGAATGGTCAGATTTGCCTATCTGTTTATTTTATATTGTACAGATTAACTGTACAATTAGGTTTGCATTTGTTTAATTAACTGTAGATATTTGTAACATTGTGAAGTTGATGTAAGAGGTTTGTTTAGCAAAGCGCTACACAGCATTGGAAAGTTATTTCAGTAGCTTGTGTATAGTTTAATATGCGACTATATATTGCGCTGGGGTTGCTATAGCCATTTGGAGTGTAAATCGATCAATAATGCATTTTCTAAAGAGGCTTATGTGTAGTGCACGCTGAATGCATCTTATTATTAGATCCCATGGTAATTGAATTGTTTCTCAGTTATTACTGAAAGGTGCTAATGCTGAAAATAATACACATATGGTATAATATTGCTCTACGTGATAAAACCGTTTTAGACCAAGCAACTGAAACCGTACTCATAAGTTTACCATAATTTTGATTTGTAGGATGAAATTACTCACTTCTGATAAAGTTAATAAAATGCATAACATTCAATTATTATTTGATTTATTACAACTAACACAATTTTAGAAAATAGATGTGATATCTCTGTAATGTTTGCTCTAACTACGTGCTTAAACTGCAGATCTAAGCCACCCACCATTTTGGAGGAAATAAAAATAATACCGTTTTAATGACAAAACGTATTATTTGCCAAGCAATCTGTTGGCGACTGTGTACCAGAATGGCACTTCCTTTAACGAACTGCACATATTTACAAAGAAACGTGTCTTTCCAAGCATTGTTCTAGTGAAGATGGGTGCTGCCCTTGTCATGCGGCTGAGCATCGTGGTTTTCAGCGCACTCTATTGCATTGGAATGCTAGCTGACGCGTACCCGTTCAAACCCGTAAACCCTGGAGAAAACGCGCTCCCTGAAGACTTCGCTAAGTATTACTCCGCGCTTAAACAGTACATCAATCTAATCACAAGACAGAGGTAGGCCCACTGGTGTCCTGTGTTTATTGTACTTATAGGATAGCTCTTTGATAGCATTTCCCAGTTTTCTCTTGATGTGTACACCAACAAATGATAACCTCATGCCTGAAAATGATGCATGCATGGCACTGTAACTATAACTATAAGTGCAGTTCATCAGGCAAATGGGAATAGGAATGCGAGTGTTCTGACCAGGTTGTTTGCAGGACATGTCATACAGAACTGTAAATCAAAACTCACATTTAATTTGATCTTAAATCCCTAGATATGGAAAACGATCTAGACCTGACAGTCTGCTCTCAGACCTGTTGGTGAGAGAACAAATAGAAGGTTCCCCACAATCAAGGTACAGACTAAGTGGAATGAGTGCTGCTTAGGAGTCACAAGCTAAGTAAGAGAGGAAGTTGAAACAAACCTCTCCCCATCTATCTAAAAAGTAAAGAACAAAGGAAGAATATTACTCAGAGAAGTTCTAGAGCATCATATTCTTGAAGAATTCGGTTTTAACTGCTTTTGCTATTATCTTTATAGATACGAGAAACCTTGGACGTGGTGATTTGATGCCAACCAGGTCTTCATACTGGATGTTGCCATGACAGATTCACTCCACTGGCCCACTGATCCAACAGCTGTATCTGCTGCCTAACCAAAACTTCCATAAGCCACTCCTTCACCAATCTGTTTTTACAGTGTTTACGTTACCTTGTGTTTACCTATTATGAGTAAACATGTATTTGTACAGTGAACTTCTGCTATTAAAAGCTGTTGTTTAAAAAATTACTGGAATAGTGTTAGTTGTATTTCTGTTTGGTATCTTGCAGAAAAGTTCAAAGGATACCTGCACTTTCTTGGCAAGTGGATAGAGTTCCTATTTCTTTTTTGGAACATAAAGTTTGGTATGGAGAATACTTTATGTAGGAAAGTTGTTCTTTCAAGTGCTATCAGTTGTGTTAGCAGGTTAATCAGAGTAAATAAAATCTAAAATCACGGTTAATTGATTAATAGATCCACATTTCTGTTGGAAGTGCTTCTGTAACTCAGAATGCTAAATGACTAGAGCTAAGCACTTTGTTTTTTTTTGTAGTAACTTAGCCCTCTTTCCAAGATCAGTGACTCAAGTGTTTCCAGAGTTACTGCTGGGATTTTAATGCTTGCTAAGTTTTGTGTGTAAAACCTGTGAACCAAACTCACATAAACACAGACCAAAAACATTCACTATTGAAAACCTGACAGGGATTGTCATTATTTCTATATTATCACTTGTTTCATTTTTCCGACAACATGGAATTTTGCCAATATTTAATAGCAAACAGAGAAATATTGTAATGCACAGCTGTACATTTTTATTAGTAACATTGAACTTACATTGAACTTGCATTACAAACATTGACATTTTGTATGGAAGATTTCCTTATACCGGTGATTGTGTAATAAAAACAACATGACCAGCCTGGACGGGATATGAGAAAAGGGATGCAGAAAAAAATAGGAAAGGAAAATAGACAGGATTCACATTTAGCGTGTATTTAATACTAGTCATCGGAACGTTTGTGGAGAAAAACCACAGCTGCACTCATGTTGCAAAACTGTTTGTTATAGTACAAATACGAGATATTATGTATTATAAAAATGGTACTTTGTTGGAAAAATATTTTAACTGAGATTGTTCAAAATTGTTTAAATTTGACAAAAGAAGAAACCTATGAAACCATAAGATCAATTATCCAAGGTACCAGTATATCCTATATGGTACAATTTGCTAACTGTAACTTAGAAAATGGTATGAATAATTGCAGGTCAGACGTAAATTAGAGTTTCTTTATTGTATTAGTGTAATAAATATTGGTCTAGAGACATTAAAGCAAAAAACACTTGTCCCATTCAGTGTCTTCAATTTCAAAATTAAAATACTGTGCCTTATATAAAAATAATTTATCATCTGTAATTATAGCCTGTTACCTTGTTATGACTTTATACATATTTATGTGTATTTATATTACATATTTATGAGATGTTGTTTGTGAATGTGAATATCTTAACTGACTTGATAATGCATTTCAGTATTTTTTTAGCTTCACAATATTTAGTCAGGCAATCTCTTAAAATTAGTGCTGTATTAAATTGCATTCCTGGTTACATTTAACAATAACATTTATTTATGTGGGATAGCTGCAGCAAGATTTCACATTACTGGTAATGTGTCCATAATATATAACATATATCCATAACAGTGTGCTGTGATGGAAAGTGTGTGTCACAGAACAGCTACTAAGAGAACATAGCCTCCTGCAATACTCTGAAAACCTGTTGATGGTTAAATAAGATGTTTATTAACACTTAATACACTGGCAATTACAAAACCACTTACGGTATGCTTTGCTTGAGAAAAGGCAATGGCTTTAAAACTACAATATAAATAATACCACTCATACCACTCATATGTTTCTGTTTGGAAGTGTAGTCAGTTGTCTGGGTAAGTGCTGTAAAAGATGTTTTTTTTGATTTAAAATGGATACTCAGTTGCCTTCACATTAATGTATGTCTTTTAAATATGTATGTTTTTCAAAAGCAGCAAAAGTTTTGAAATCTAAAATATTCGTTTCAAGATCGAACACTATGACCAGTCGATCTCGACATGCTTTTGCGATTAAGCGTTGCAGTGAGAACACTGATGTAACTCTTTGTAATGATCGTAGAAATTTTGAAGCCTTCAGTTACATGAAGATAACGACTTCGGGGGACATTACTCGGTCTTTGGACACCAACGTCATCCAGGGGGCAAGGCTTGATGATGTGATTGACACAGAGCGCAGGGATAGTTACCTGCGCGTCCTCCTGTCCACCACACTCGTGGGTATTTAAACATCTGACTGGGACCGTGGGATACAACGTGTGTTAGCTTGCTAACCTTGCGGGTGAGTCGGTTCGTATTAAGATGTTATGTGTGCGCTGCTTATAACTGGCTGTGTTAAATGTAACTAATTTTCCTTTTGTTACATAGTGGCCAGCTGACTTGCCATGCAAACGGACAGATGGCTAGGCAGCTAACTATAAGTAAAACGTGCCCCGCAACAGCATTTAATAATCCACAGAAATGCCGTGCAATCTGAGTACTAAAATAGATGCCAGTGGCCAAGAGATCATCTTTAATTCCCTGTTGCAGAACTAGCTGTTGAATATATGGTTAGATCGCTAATACAGCTGTAGCGAGCTGTCCCATGCCTGAATGGGGGAACAAAAATGGCCGCACGTGTGTTCGTACAAAGCACATTATCTTAAATTGATTTAATAATTGAGTGTGGCGAAGTCTCGAAATTATTCTGAGTGTAAATGCGTTTATTTTGCTGGATGTTCATGAAACGTCAGCAGATTGTGGCTGAGTGTTTGCGAATCTTTGAACTTGCGCCAAAATTGAAAGTTGGATCATTAACTGGCAACGTTGCTTACACTGATAAAGCGATGGCATAAAATTTAATCGTGCTAAATAATATTATAGTACATATTCAAAGAGGATCGATTAATTTTAAGGCTTTTTTGTTTTTAGTTTCTTCATATGATACGAAATGGAAATGCTTGCAAGACAACTGCGCCGGACCTCAAGAGTGATGGTCTGTGTTATATCAAATTTATTTAATCGCAGGATTAAACAAGTAAATAAAACGTTTATCTTTTTGGCAGAGGGTGTATACAATAACTGAACCAAGACTTCACGCCTTTGCGGATTTAGATATAAAATAAGACGTATCTGCTGTCGCCGGTGTCACAGATTTCTACTTTTGGCCACCCGTGGCTCATTTAAAATTTGATTTCAGCAAGAGGAAAATATTAAAAATCTGTCAGTATTGGTACAAAGTAAACAGAGGCCATGGTCAATGAAGTGTGTGTGTGTGTGTGTGTGTGTGTGTGAGTGTGGTAAACACGAAGCCAGAACGAAGTTAAACATAGAGGAGGGCTGAGGAAAGGCATGGAGTTGTTTCTGCTGCATGTATAGCAGCGATACGTTTCAGCGTGTAACTGATGTTAGCGATACAAAAGCCGAAACAACTTTCATGTGCCTGTCGGCATATGGTGCACACGACACGCTAATGGTTTTTAAAAGATTTCTTATCAACGGCACGAACGCGGGCGGAGAACACATGGACCCTTCCCATGTCTGAGTAGTGGGTGTGTGTGTGGGTGTGTGTGTGGTTGGGGGTCGGG
>JABJVR010047629.1:0-13211 GCA_025773905.1 Chitala chitala
TCCCCGTATCCCTTAAAGCAAAAATGGATATAATATTTTTGTTAAGGCTGTTTCGGTTTTCCCCCCCCCCCCCCTTCTGTAAGAACACCACAGGAGGAAGCACAAAGTTGAGGCCTTCATTACTCTAAAAGTTAATGCACAAAGTACCGCTGACACAAGCCTCACGCAGTCCATAAAACACCTAATTACATTAACGCACATCCATGTGAGCCTGGGCCTGACCAGTGTTTATGAGGAAACTCCTGATTGGATCAGGCTGGCCAGTGAAAATGAGAGCAAGTTTGGGTAAACCAATAGGATGAGGGTACGGAGCACGTGGAAGCACAGCTGCTTCAGGCTGAAAGGGTTATACTGGGAGGCTCCAGGCCACCTGTAAACCTGACGAGGATAAGTGTTTGGGTGATATGTGGATGGGTGGAGGCTCTGTCCTGCCAGTCAAGGTACTATTTCCCCTTTCAATACTTCCATTTTAATGTTCATATCTCCTTCCATACAGTTGTATTTTAATTCATGTTTTTTCTAAAAAGTAATGCAATCAAAACCTTTCGAAATGAAAAGGTTTCAAAACTGATTTGATTTTTAAAATGTTCACCATATCCCATTAGACAGGATACAATTTAAGTTTGACGTAAGCTCTTCTGCAACGTAAAGACTGTCGGTTTGTCCAATGACGAAAAAACTTTCCTCAAGCCCGATTTACAATGCCTGTAATCTTGGTTTCACATAACCATGAAAACACAACATTGTTATGTCTAATGAACTGCTCAGTGGTTATTTCAAAACAGGATTTAAAGGTTTTATAGGTTCAGATTCCTTCTGGGGTATCATGTATTTCTCCACTGGGTCTAAAGAATGAGTCTCCTTTGTCAACGACATATTCAGTTTCTACATGATATCCTTAGTATGAGCTTTCTTACCCAATGTCTCAGGTATCTCACAACCTCACCTGTTTAGTCACATGTCAGTCAAGGACAGGGACATAGTAAAGGAACAAGAACTGTGGACCTGGGGGTGTCAATGGACAGTCTGTTGGAATCAACTGGCAAGCTGCAGAACTGTACTGGGACATAAACTGGAAATCTGAGGAACTGTACTGGGACATCAACTGGCAAGCTGCAGAACTGTACTGGGACATAAACTGGAAATCTGGTGGAACTGTACTGGCCTGGCACATCAGCTGGCAATCTGAGGACCTTTACTCAAAATCAATGGCAGTGTGACAAACCTGTAATACAGATCCATAATTACAGGGCTGTGATCTTAGCACGTCTGCTCCTTCAGAGTGGAAAACTACTGAATTAGCGCACAGTGCTTTATATTCATTTCTGTAAGGACATAAACTACACCTCTAGTTATAAATTCTGTGATTCTGTGTTTCTGTCATGTAAAACTCAGTCCAAAAGAGGTTTTTCTCTCCCAAGAGTCAGCCACCAGAAAAAGATATACCTTATCTTAAAACATAAGAGAAGAATACAATGATTAGTTTGCTGTTTGCTAATGTACTTGCCCACTATTAGACATGACATGTCAGTTTTGGCCTCCTTAATCCTGGATTTTCACTCATACCCCTATGAAGATATTCTGCAGTGATTGGAGGGTCTTTATGACAGTAAAGTTGAGGATCAGAAGTCAGATGTGTTGGGCTTTTCAAACCCTATGTGGAACCATTAAATAAACCATAAAGTAAATAAAGTTTTCAAACAGCAATTGACAGCTTGCTGTAACCCGAGGAAACAGGGCTCTGCCTCGTTTTCACATTCCCCAATAGCTAGAGAGCAGAGGGTGAAAGGCGGGCCTGGCCTGAGGAGGGCGGGATCAGCCGTACCTCGTACAGCTTGTCGCTGGTCTTGCCGGGGCTGCAGGTGCACGAGTTCCAGTCGCTGGTGCCGCAGGCGCAGTTTCCGCCACAGCGCTGCACCAGCAGGCAGCGCGGGAAGAAGACGGCGTTGGTGGCGCGCAGCTCCTCCCGCAAGTTCACTGAGAAGTTCCGCGGCGTGCAGCTGTAGCGCTTCACGTCCTCGTTCAGACGGTCCAAGTCAACTGTGGCAAAGGACGGAGGATGGTCCAAGGTCAGCTACTCAGTACTTGTAGTTTTACACTCAACCCATTTATAATGCTGATACTGGTACTGAGTAATTTTTGTCAGGCTAAATAAATTGCTAAAGTGTACAACAGCAGATCCCACCTCGGATGGCACATGATAGAAAGCCCGTGAATTACAAGGTGCACTAGCAGCTTTACTGCTCACAGTTCCAAATTAGGGGACCATCAATTTTGCATCTGTAAAGAAGTACACCCACTACTGCACTAGGTGTGGTTCCCTGTATTCATAAGAATCTCGTATTTCCTTCTCCTGTTAATTAAAAAACATTTTTCATAAAAATATATCCTTCCTCTAACTGAGCACTCCAGGAAGATGTCCTTCTTTGTGCGGAAAAAAAAGTTAAACGCAGGTGTGCAGGAGCGGGCTGAAAGGTAAGGTGCGGTCAGGCACAGGTGAAAGGGCTAATCCCTAAAGAGCTCCATCCGTGACTTCAGTGGGGTTGACATGCAGCTGTGCCTCCCGTGAGCATACGAGGTCTCAGCCAAGGTCTCGCTCTTGTTAGAGCTGACTGCACCTGCTCAAAGGAGGTACTCTTTAACTCCCTGACACAAAGCAAAGACTTTTTCTCTCCGGGTCGATATGTGCTGGTATGCTGAGTGCACTGTTTGAGCTGTTGTACCTGGATTTTGATGATCATCTTGGGTTCATTGTTTCCCACTGATCAATGGGAGTCATGTAGCCCTAGTTCACTGAGAATGGGGGTGTATTGCTGATGGACCAACTGTTTGTGGGCCCTATGTTAATTTGAGGGCCTGAGCTGTCTGTCTCTCTGTTACACTGATTTATAGTTATACCTTATTGCTTGGATGGGAGACCAGCTGGAAATAGCAGAGATCGTAAATGATCCCCTGGAGAAGGAAATGGTAATCCACTCCAGTGTTGCATCAAAAAATGTAATGAACGACATCATCCAGGAGACACATGGGAATCCATGAGGTCACGTGGGATTGCACATGTGTCAAACAGCTCCCAACAATGTTTTTCTCATATTCCCTGCAGATCAAGCCCAGCGGAGCTACCTGGCATCGTGGTACCATTTCTACTCGCCTGTCACAGTGGAACTCCAGTTATGGGCGAGCTTCCACCCAGCCTTCAGACCCTTAGTCACTCTGTAGTCTTACACAACACATTTGTGTGTGGAGCTAGGAGCAGCCTGTTCGATGTAAATATTTACTTGAAAAGCGGCTGGCCTGGATAAAGGGCTTGGCGGACGCCAAAAGCCAGCCACAAGGCTCCCTTCACGCGCCAGGCAGGAGCATGAGGCAAGCACATTCTGCTCAGCGTGACATGCGATGTTTTTGTTTTCCTCTGACTCTGCGTGGAACTGCAGGAGAATGCGGTCTGGCGAGCAAAAGTGAGCTCTCCGGGAAGCCGCCTTGTGAAGACGCTGAGAATTCCCCCAGGCCCTGGGAAAACCTAGCAATTTTAGGTGCCAGCTTTTCTTTGGCAGCAGCGGCGGTTTTCACCGTTTGACTGGGGACTCTGCTGACGACCGCGCGGCTCCAGGGTCGCTGCCTTCACTGTCAGCCTTGACACTAAAAGAGCCGTGATCTCCGTTTACTTCAGTCCTCCGCTTTTACAAATTATGCGTGTCATTTTTGTTTTCCTTCAAACGTCTACCAACACCAAGTGGGTGTATGTGGATGGTCGGCACACACTGTCATTAAGTTCGTCATTATGATTTTAACTTGAAAATAATAATTGCACTTCATCACAACTGTCCTGTTTTGAGGCACGGCATTAGTGGTGAATATACAAGTAAAACAGCTGGACTGCAGTGAGTGTTGAAATTTTTCATTATGGAAATTCTGTGGTTAATTAGGAGGCGTGTACTTTGTGTTACACCACAGTTTACATATGAACAGGTCATAGGAAAGGCAGAGAGGATCTGTGATCTGGTGCTGCACTCTTACTCTTGTATTTGTAAGTCCGTGGCTGATGGTGGCTTGACTCCTTGTAGATACTGTCCAGGTCCTCCTGCCATGAGTCTGGGTTCAGGTGCTTCATGATTTCCTCCACGGTGCTAAAGGATGCAACTGTCAGGTCCAATTCTGTGACAGCGGCAAGAGAGCCATCCGTCACTGTAGCGTAGAGTGTCGAAGGGCCCTGAGAGGGCAGGGCAGGGGTCAGTGAGACCTTGGAAATTACCTTTTGACATAAAACCTAACCTCCTGTACAACACAAAGAGAACTAAACAAAACACAGACACAAGTGTACCTGTAAAGACTCAGATAGATGTATGGCACAGAAAACACCATGCAGTACAGAAGTTATCAGAACAGTTATTTTTGTGTGGGAACGATTCTAGAGATTCTGCAGGCACTCAGCGAAATTCTTCAAAAGGATTTCTGCAGATTTGTTGCTGTAATATGTACTATGCTATCAACTGCCCTCAAAAGTTCCCTCCCAGCCTGGGTCCCCTGGCAACTGCCTGCCTTGCCTGTGCTATTGCAGGGCCTCTGAACCTCTGTCAAATCTGTCTGGCAGAGCTTTCTCCCCTCACTTTAAATTTTATGTATCCGAATATGGACACAGTCCACATGACTGAAGAGTGTGATGGCATTTGGATGGGCTAGGGTGCAAGGTGTGTCTATGATTTGAGACAGAGGGCCCAGTCGTCCACTTACCGAGTCGACGGAGATAGTGACCGCTTCCCAGTTGGTTTCTGATGGCGAGGGGTCGGAGTTCTCCTAAAGATGGATGGGAGTGGAAAAGGAACTCAACCAAACAGACATGTAAACTTCCCTCAACTTCAGCAGTTGCAACAACAACTGAGAATACACAGGACTTCAGCTCCTTCTGTAAGAAGAAAAACACTAACTATCCACAAGAATGCACTCTGTACTGAAACACACCCTGACATTGAAATCTTGATGCAGTGGCTTATTGAAGCTGCAACGAGTAACTTAAGACTTCATTGGGAAAATTATGGTAATTAGAGATAATTATACCCACTATTGTAAAAAAAATAACATGAAAAAGTAGTATTTTTTTCTATTAAATAGTGGAGGTTAAATAGGTTCATTTAGTTACTTGAAGAAAACATGATAAAAATGTGTTTCACCATTTTATCTTCTTCTGGCACTGCCTCCTAATTAGACCGTTTCTGTACTTTTGGTGTGTAGGGTAAAAGCAATGCTGGTCAGTCATTTCACAAAAAAATACATTCAGCACTAGAAGACAACCAATGGGGGGAGGGGTTATCAAGGTACACACTTTGTCTGCCCTGTAAGACAAACACGATAACCCCATTCCCCCCCTCCAATTCACCTCACAACCTTAGCAAACACCCTGTCCATCTGATTGCCGACAATTCACAACTGTCAATGTCCCACCTGTCACAGTTTACAGGTGAGCTGTCTCAAGGTACAACTGTTGTTTGTTTTCTTCGCAGTTTCCTGAGCAGTCACTTCCTGTCCGTCTAGCAAGTGGCTTCCTTTCAGTCGCATTTCAAGAAAAATGACAAAATGATGACGAGAATCACCTGGTTCACTTAATTTTCCTATGTGGCCTTTCCATTTCGATGCTAAAACCATGCTTTTTCAGTTTAGTTTGAAAATGACAATGTTTTAGGTATGAATAATGTTCTTGAGAATGATAGAAAATAGAACTTTCATAACTGTACTCATTTCTTCCCAAATCCCATATCTGTCAACTTTAGATATTTTTGGACAACAGAGAAGAGGTTGTTAAAATAAGTAAATGAAGTGTTACAGTAAAATATGGCAGTAATTTTAAATTCAAGTAATAGTAAAAAAAAATCCATGGTTTCCAAAAAATAACTGTATAAGATAAGTGTGATCATGTTTTAGTCACTGCTAAGAATAATTCCTTTAAGATTAAAAACCTAATGATTTAGCTTACATGGTTTCCTTTAAAAAAATACGGTTGATAATGTTCAGAAAGCCCTGTGAATCAGTTGAGGACATGAAGCTCTGGCTACATTCAAACCAGGGTTAGTATCATATATGAAAACAATAAAAAAAACTAAAAGTACACAAGTAAGAACAAATATGAAATAATTTCATTTTTTTTCTCCATCTAGCTTTATAAAAATTCATCTTATTGGATGCAAAATGTTAATTGCCCAAAGGGTGGCAGCGTTCTGATTAAGGGTTCTAACTTTCTCAGTTTCTCACTCCTCAGTCCTCGCACTGGGATTACAACAAGGTGAGGCTGCATGGTAAATCACATATTCCAGGGATTCACACTCACTCCCGTGTTTTCAGTGGGAACTGCAAGGTACCACCACAGGACTTGTTGTTGTTTGTAACCATTGTTAATTAAAAATGTTTTAACACATTTCAGTGCAGGAAAATTGTAATTTTTAAAATGCCAGCCTTTTTTAGCACAATAACCAAAAAAACTACAAATAATTGACAAATGAAACTAAAATTACTAATTTTCTAAATATAAAACTGTTAATACACAAAAACTAAAACTGAAGCTGAAATCATATCCTAATCAACAAAAGAACTAGTAAAAATTTCAACACTGTAATAACTGATCAGAATGACCCTGTGGGGAGTCATTCTGTCTCCTGGTTCTAATTCCGGCCCAGTCACCAGGTGTGTCCCTGAGCGAGACACTCCATGCTAGCTCCCCGTGCACTGAAAAATGGCTGCCCACTGCTCCTCCAGGGGATGAGTTAAATAAAGAGAACAAATTTCCCCATTGTGAGACTAATAAGGGATTAATAAAATTTAAAAAATTTATAAAAAAACTCAGGCTTCAAAGGTTGGTGTTTTTTTTGCTGTTTACGTTCGTGATCCTGTCACCTGTCGGGCCCTGAAGGCGCAGCTGGTTTACAGGAAGTCGTGACCTCGCAAAGCAGGGCACAAGGGGCCTTGGAACCGAGACAGCCCAACAGTGGGGCAAGGGGGGACAGGGGAGAATTAGAGAGAAAGACATACATCAAGAGACCCACTTGCCCTGGAAAGTTCCTGTAATGAATTAGCTGCAGATACATCTTAGCTTTAGCATGTCTCTCTTCAAACTGAAGGGTGTCCAGGGTGAAAAGATGATGTGTTTGACCGAGGTTAAACACAGCTGCTGTATACATCTGTGAAGAGCCATGGACTTCCTCCTCAGTGTTCTGCAAGTGCCGTGGGAACACTTACAGGTCCCTATTCATGTAAAACGTTCTTCATACGGTGTTCTGTCTCTCCCAATTAAGTGTATCATACTCTTCCCTTTCCTTGAACTCAAACTGGGACTATTCAGATGTAACGGCAGTTAGCTCCTGAACTTCTGCAGCATCTACCAGTCCAGAGTGTGATACACCAGCACAGGCAGTAATCTACCTGCATCTCCCCATTCCCCTTAGCATGGCAGGCCTTCTGCAGGCTACAGCATTCTCCTGTTTGGGTAATGAGGATGAAGTCTGGAGACCTGGAACAGCTGCACTTTGAAGCTCCCCCTAAATAATACATGTCAGGCAGCTGCTACAATGGAGCGATTCCTCACAGGAGACAAGCAGAGAGCCCGCACTAATAATGCTCAAGGCGTTAATGTTGCATAAAAAGCATGCTACGAATGAGCTGGCCTTTCTCCACTCCCTGCTCCGGTCTTGTGCAAATCCCGCAACACCACCGCCATAATTTATAATCACAACAGGTAAGTCATTAAAAAGTGACCACAAATTTTAGCCATGCTTCCGATTCCCCCAGTGCGTGTACAGCACAACGTTGAACAGGATAACGACGCCAGAGAGGCCAGCTGCTTGACGAGTCCATGTGGGGGGGGGGGCCTGTAAAGAGGACATCCAGGTGGTAGCTGAGCAAAAAACACGGGTAGGTTTAGGCATGCCGGTCCCCATCTTTTCTCCATGATTATCTCCCGTAACATCATTCTAAAGGAGCAAAGTAGCTGCCAAACTGATAGGATCACAGGCACCCACTGGTCCGCTGTCTGTGAAAACTCCCAAGCGCCGTTATCTCAAGAAGGCTCCGTGGAACAAATTAGACCCTTTAAAATGCTGTTTTATTGTCGCATCTCAGGGCAGTATGGCTGCAAAGTCTCACACCTTCTTGGTGGGATAACGTTTCTCGTGTTGCCTTGTCTTCTTTGATCGGGTCACTGCTTCAAAAGCTGAAGGATCGCCTTCACATGTATGTGATACCCAAAAACTCATACAACAAGGCATATTGTACATACTCCAGTAGTTATCATAAGGACTGAATGGAATATGTTGCTGTTCCATTAATTGAATGTAGAGCAGTTACAAGTCTGTGTATCTAAATATTTTATTTATCTTTTCTTAATAATGATACATAAACTACCTTGGATTCCCAAAAGGCACTATATACATTATTATTATTTATTATTATTACAGGTCAATTCCACAAATTCTCGAACTGAACTTTCCAACTATTAGTTTCATGCCTAACTAATTTAGTCTGATTATTTAAGACCCAGCACAAGTCTATACTAATGAATAGTCCAGTACTCACTTGTATGTTAATAAAATGATGTTCAGGCCTTACGTATTGGAGAAAACACTTAATATACGTACCACAAGGGAGTAGTGGAGTTTAAACCCTGGCTTGACCACAAAGTAGTCATCTGATTTGAAGGTGATTTTGATGGTGTTGGTGTTGGATGTTATTCTAGGTGGAGCCTCCTTTTGCCCGCACCACCTGCCGCAGATGACGGTGCTGGTCTCTGATATGTCCTCCACCTCCACAAAGTCATACCTGTGAAGCCAAACATAGAGGTACTGTGAGAGTGACGATCTGCAAGCTCACTGCATGTGTATAGGTGCTTGGAAGACAATATTAACAAAAATCAATGATCCCGCTCATATTTATGCTTTTATTCAACAGGAAACATGAGACCCACAGAGTTAAAAATAGTTTACTGGCAAGGCTAAACGATCTAAACTTCTTTCCCAAAGGTTGGGTTCTCTTACTGGACCCTGCAGACAGAACTCTAAGGAGCACCCAGGTGAGTGAAAAAATAAGTAATTTTGGGTTCAAATAGCATGTCCGTCTTGGATCTGAATTTTCAAAAAAGAAAAAGGACAGCACTCACTATACCATGAATCTCGCTGGTCTGAAAAGTTTGTGTTTGTTTTATTCTCCACATTAAAAATTCATGGTATAGTGAGTGCTGTCCCTTTCTTTTTGAAGATTTTGACCTTTTGGGGGTTCAGTACCCTCACCTGTACTCTCATATTGAGCATGCACTCTTATAATATACTTCTTGGACCTGAACCAGCAACCTTATGGATGGAAGTTCAGTGCTTCCTATAAAGTATAAACTGAAAGAACGTCCTGGGCCATTTAAAATCCAGAGGCCACACCAAGCCTTCTGAAGCCAGGGCATTTGAATACTGCAGTAGGTATATCAGACAGCACCGAGCTTGGCAGACACTGACACAGGGTCTAGTGTGTTATTACGGGCCTTGTTCTCTTGTAGAGCTCTGCTCTATAGCCAAAAGGTCCCATACTTAACTAACAAAAATTCTGACTCCACACCTTCACAGTCCTGCCAAAACTAAAAGCATCACAAAGAGCACTTTTGCTGATTAGGTAATACCTGTTTTCTTCTTAATTTCAATAGGAGTGAGCCAGGCCGAGGTTTGGTGTGCACCCTCTTCCTTCCTCTCCCTTATCAAGTGTTCCCACGGCCAATCTCGCAAACCTCCTCAACCTGACTCTCGAGCACCAGGAGACAGCAGCCACATCACAGAGGTGAGCTGCTGATTTGCCCCCCCCCCCCCTCACTCTGGAGAGCGAGATGGCCTCTTCCATATGCTAAAAAGGTGAAATTCTGACCATTATGCAGACAAATCCACAATCCATTAGTGTGAAGGGATTACGGAGCAAAGATTAAGAGTAGGAAGGAGAGGCGGCAGAGGGATTTAATACAGGTGTTCCAGGCTTTTGGGATTTCAGCTTCAGCAGAATTGTAGCCACGCATGTAAGCTCCAGGAACGCACTCTGCTTAGGTTCTTTCCACGGCGCGCTAATCACTGCACCCCCCCCTCACACCCCCCCACCCCACCACCTCACCTGCACACGTCGTTTTCGGCATCTTCCAAGCCAAAGTGGCTGTCGAAGTCCAGCTGGATGCGGGTGTTTTCCCGCGACACGAGTTTCCAGGACAGCAGCACGTTTCGGGGGTACCCATTTGGGTATCTGGGGCTTTGTACGACGCCGGCCTCCGTCACTTCGATCGTCTCTTCATTCCGGTATAAGTCTGTGAGGTGATTGCTGTCTGTTACTGGTCACAACTTGTTTAAGTTAGTGTGTTTAATCGCTGGGACGTGAGAAACAAAACAAGACCAGCAAAAGAAAGAACAAGTTCAAGCAAAACGACTGCAAAGGACGAAAATTTTGCCTGTTAATGTCAAACACAGGTTAAACAAAAAACCTGGGAAAGTCCAGTGGTTCTCGCCCATGTCAGAAACTGCAAATACGTTTATGAAATTAGATTTACCTCCCTTAACATTTAGCAGAACCAGCTTAACTCTCACTGCGTTAACAAAATATATTTTATATACTTACACACTATACTATATTTTGCTGTGATTTCAGATGACACAATGAAAATACCTGACCTAAATGGAGACTTAGAAAAATTGGCTAATTTACACAGTGCAAAACAATTTATTGAAAGCATTTCCATGTGGTATACATGTTTAAGCAGTGATAAACGTATTAAAATGTGCACACCAGCTGTGGAGCACACATGTACCAGTAGTTCTGGACTCAGCAATTTTTATGCAAGATGATGTTCTGTTATTTTGTATGACTGTAACTGCTGAACTACGACAAGTAGGAATAATGTGACTTACAAATAGCCGAGACTCAACATTTTTACATAAACTGTGTA
Source organism: Chitala chitala (assembly GCA_025773905.1). Lineage (NCBI taxonomy): Eukaryota > Metazoa > Chordata > Actinopteri > Osteoglossiformes > Notopteridae > Chitala > Chitala chitala. The sequence continues at coordinate 10,943 of JABJVR010047629.1, forward strand.
CTTAACTGAACTGTGATCAGTTTTTGCAGCTCTGTCACAGTCATGCAGTTTAAGTCACAAGGTTTTTTCGCAGAGAGATTGTGGGTCCCGCTCAGGTAGACATTCTCTTCTCCTGTGTTCTCGCCTTGTTTTTGTACAGCAGCGGCTCTCACACTTTTTCAGACCATTCTTAATGCCTGACTCGTGTGATTAAACGCAAATGTACAGTAAAATATAGTTTATTGGTTATACTCAAATTCTACTGCAACATATATTTTCATATTGAAATGTGACACAAAAGCTTGAGACTGATTTTAAACTTACTTAAGTAAAACATTTTTGAGTCAGAGTTGGGAGGACAGGTGAACATCTGGCCAGAAAGCAGGAGCCCTGAGTTGACAAGGCATGGAAATTCCCATCGTGGCCTCACCTGAGGGCTCCTTGCTACAGCAGCCGACAGTAGGGTGCTGAGTGAAACCCCACTATACCACATGTGTATGAAGCTCTTCTTTCATTTAGTTTTAACAGCACATGTGCCAAACCGGAGAGCCTGTTCACGTACAGTTGGGGGAGGAGCTGCAGTGACAGGGAAGTGACCCCAGCTCTCTTAAAAAGATGTTACCATCAGCAGGGAGTTGGGGGATGGGCAGGAGGATCTTAATTAACGGTCCTTCTGCTTTATTATTTCAAATCAGAACAGATTCAAATGCAGCCTTGTTATCATAACCACAGTGAACAAACCGACTGGATATAGCTAAGTAACACCTTGCAGGTATAGCAGGGTACAGCCATTGTGAAGACAATACGGCAGTTAATTAGAAAAGCAGTAACTCAGCTGTTACCATAGCAGTATTCCATCAGTTCATTCTTTTAGCATAGCCACATAAAACACACCATTATGTTCAAACTTTTGAATAATGGCTTAACGGTAGAAAAATGGAGAACCTGCAGGACAAAACCATGCTTTTATTAAGAAGAAAATGTTGAACTATAAGGACATAAATATAATAAGATTGGAATTGAAAATTTGTATCGAGGAGCTAAATCCTAGCAGGTTTAAGTGAAGCTTATAAGCTTTGTGCTGCATAACGACATTCCACAGTCCCACGGCATCTGTTTACCAGCAGCAGCAGCAGCACTGACAGGCCTGTCTACAAATCGAATATGCCATCTCAACGGAACAGTGACAGGGACCGCCAGTAGGCTGCGAGGCATTAGGAACCGTGCCGGAAATATCACTGGGGAATAAAGATCCATCACAATAATTTCGCAGGAGCACCAACGACCCTCCTCAGGCCGTCACAAAGTAGTCGGGTTAAAAACCAGGGCCGAGGTTCCCGAGCCCAGACCTCACACTGCTCGTATGGAGGTCACCCATTCGCATGTGCAAATTAATTCATTATCTCCAGTGCTTCGTGCAAGTCCATTATGCTATGTAGTTTGGAAGCATATAATCTCCTGCAATCATGGCCATCAGCCAGAGTAGATTGGAAAAATAAAAACAGAGGGAAAGATAGTAAACGGATTAGCAGCACAGCCCCAAAGGCAAGGTGATACAGCAAATGTGTGACTCTAAAATGCATTAAAAGCTTTTATTATACACGAGCTGAGTCAGTGTGAATTAACAGTAGCAAATAATTATGTAGACATTTAGAAGTTGCTGTGATCTTTAGCTTTAGTCCTACCTACATGAAAGAAACATAGAAGTAGAGAGCATTGCTAAGGCTTCAGAGCTGTTGATCAAATCCAACGGTGCTTTTTAAATTAAGTGTCTTCTTTCTGCTGCTTCTGTTTCAGAACTGAAAAAAAAAATTTAAAACCAGCGTTGTGTGTTGGAGGAGAAGATTCATTCCCAATCCTCAAAACCAACCCAACCAGTGACCAAGTGCAAGCTCCAGTCTGCCTCTATGAGTCCAGGACGTAACTCATTTCTCCTTATCCACGAAGAACGCCTATACTCAAAGGCCACACACAGAACGACAGCTCCAGAACACTTGGTAGGCACCTTCCAGAACTTTCTCCTTGCATCTCATTTACATTAGTGGAACAGGTGCCTGAACCTTGTCCAAGGGTACAACAGTAGCTCTCCGTGTGGAATTTAAAAAGTACAGGTTTGTCTGCTTGACCATTTATAAATTCCCATTTGTGAAATGCAAGGGTGCAGTTTTTCCCCTGAAAAGTCGGGGGGGGGGGGGGCATGTATACAACTATAAAGGCAGAAAAAAATTACCTTGCTATACCGGGGACGAGTAACCCGCCCACCGCCGTCCTCCCATATATGCCCCCCGAG